>JYDV01000191.1:0-43331 GCA_001447645.1 Trichinella pseudospiralis
CAGCTATAAGATGCACATCAAAGTTTTAAATATAACAAGGAAAAGCAATCTCACGCGCACTGTTGATTAAAAATTTATTGCAGTATAATATATTATAATCTTATTTTGCATGCAAAACGTGCTGCTGCATGTTTAATGCGTGACGAAAGTTTAACTCAACAATTAAATAGTAAAGTGAAATCTATATATATATATATATATATATATATATATATATATATATATATATATATATATATATACTATTCTTATATATCTATACATGAAAAGCAAGGTGTAAAATTATAGCTATTTTGTTTATATTTCGAACATAAGACAAAGAAAGAGATAAAGAAGTGAAATATACGTTTATTTTCTACTAGGGTATCTGGTCATCTGCTCGTTCACCAATACAACCACATTCTTGCCACCGCTTAATGCTACTCTGAACACTTGTTAAACGTCATTTATTTGAACACTTCATGCTATGCTCAGTACAGAATCACCAAAAACCGAAAGAAAATATCTAACAAAAGCAGACACATAATTGCGTATCAGTAAAATTCTCATTCACTGCAGCGTATCTATGGACAAAGAAGTAAATGTATCAAACTTTCATATCTTTCGAAAGAGAAAATTGTTTAACAAAAATCTACTCCAATATTATAAAATTGTATATTAAAATATGGGTGTTCAAATAATTACTCGCCTTGAAAAATTTCACTCCCACTGGCCCTCCACGTTCACAGCTATCATCCGCACATTTTTACACATTACACCAGTACACATGTCAGGACGCATTAATTTAACATGAATTATTAATTCTGTTATTCAAAATTTCAAAATTCATTTTTGTCAATAATTGATACAAAAAAGTTCCCCTCTGCCAATAGCAACAGAGCACGAAGTAACACGAACACAAAAGGAAGGTAAATTGAAATAGTAACTTGCTACCACAGACCGTATTTTGAAACATCATGACAATGAAATATTAGTATTAATATTAGTATAGATTAGTATTTAAATATTAGTATGGATAATATGAATGTAAATTTAAAACTGGTAAATCATTTTGTTTGAATTACCCGAGTCTGCTGACTGCATCTGCTTCAAAATCGCTTCAGGATTAACATATTGAAACATCTGATTAGCAAATAAAGGAATTGGTGATTCATGATTGAAGTATGATGAAATGATAAACGTAAATGATTTTTATCCAGAAATGCTTATGCCAACTTTCCAAACAAACGACTGCTCGCTAACAACTGTTTGTACATTAGGCAAACAAAGCAGAATTTCGTTTCCTGGTCGAAATTATTCATTCACTTTCATGATTGCAGCACATTAATGCCAAAACGGTTCGAAATCCAATGGCTTTGTTACACATTACAACCAAATTTAAAACTTGATTATCAATAATCGACAGTAAGAATATCTTTTTTTAAAGTAGTTGTGTCGGTGATAGTTGTTGGCTTTAGTGTTGTCGTCGGTGTATTCTTTTTGTATGTGTACCGTTGTTTGTCTCTAGTTAAAATAATAGCAGTAAGTCGTTGAATGGAGGACGCGGATCCAAAGCGGGAACCGTACAACGGAAGATAGAACGTAGCCGTTCAAAACGACTCGACCGCTTGTTAATTATACGGTCCACTTGAAGAATTATGGCTATCGAGTAGAAATGAATATACCGGCCCAGAACAGGCTCATTCATTACCAATTTAAGTAATTAGCGTTGTCCATTCTACAACTCATCATCGCTCGACAGTTGCTCTCCGCTAAGTGTTCTTGCCTGCGAAGAATCACTGTGTCGTGTTTGTATACATCAGATCAGTGACAGTGAACCAAGCTACAGTTCTGAACAGCCTTGAGCAGCAACAATAACAAAGTTGTTGCCGACATATGTAATCTCGCAATACTCCCTTCACATGTACAGTTTTCTACTACATTGTCACGCGTGTCATAAGTTGCGTCATAATGAAACATCTTCCGAAATTACACACCATCCACCATCTTGAATTTGAAAAGCTGTTTTGCAAGCAAGAAGCTGTCTTCAATTTAAGTGGTCACCCTGAAGTAAAAACGTATTCAAAATTCATATTTGTTTGACTGTGTCATAAAAAATAGTTAACAGAATTTTAAAAGTCACGTCAATTAAAAACCTTTTCTTGTTTTGTCAAATTAGAACAAAGTCAACAATTTTGGCGATTTAACAGCAGCATGTTTCAGATAAGGCACTGCTAATGTTCAATAATATCAATAAATCAAGCCGACTAATGCAGCAGTACAAATAATTACAGCAATGAAATACACCTATTAAGCAATTGTGCCAATTCAAATTTAATCGCCTGATTTTATGGCTACTAGGAAAAATAAATATAAAGAAAAAGCAATGTCCAGTTGTACTAAGCAAAAATCAGTTGTACAAATGTCAGTTCAATTTCAATTAAAAATGTTTACTATAATAGAGCGAACGAAGAAACAATTTTAAATTAAAAAACAACATTAAAATAAACATAAAAAAGTGAAATGTCCTGTTTTTTATGCGGATGTGTTTTCTAATTGAGAACAAAATTTAAAAAAAATAATGTTGATAAAGCTGATCTATTTTATTATATTATAAATAGTTAATAAAGTCCAAAATGTTCTTCAGTCTGTTCAGTGACTTCATGATGAACAAAAATAATTTTGATCAATGAAGAGAGAACAAAATTTAAAAATGATGTATCTTCTAGAAAAGCAAATGGAAGAAAGTAAAGAACAAAGAATGAAATAAACAAAAACTGATACTCACATGAGTAAAGTTATCAGATGTGTTCAAAATTTAAAAGCTTTTAATATGAAAAAAGGCACACACATACAATTAATTATAAATATTCTGATCGCCGCATTTGTCAAGGGAGTTGAACATCTTTCATCATCCAGTTCAAAAATAAATGAAAAATGGATTTCCATCAAAATCAAATAACTTTAAAACAATTCCATGACAAAGAACAAGTTGACAAAAAAAAAATAAAATAAAAATAAAATACATAAAATCGCAGTTACGCCAAACTGACGTTAGTTGCTTGTTGTACTGTTACTACAGTATGTCGATTATTAAGTATTATATGGTAATGTTTTGCATATTATGTAATCATTTGTTTTTTGTTGTTTTGTTTTGTTGTTGTTTTTTCCTTACATTTTTGATGTTTTCATTTGCAGAAATAAGGAATGTTGTAGCAAGTAAGCTAATTTTTGAAATAACTACTCGGTTACCCATGAGGGTAGAATTGAAAAATAGTTGAAAGTTCGTTGAATAATTGGAAGTTGTTGAAAATTTGAGCAGGCAATTGGCGATCATTTACAATGCCATTGACAATGCGGTGCACGTCAGCGCGTTGTTAAATTGTCCGATGGTGAATGAAAATTGATCAGATCAGTTAGTTGAATTGAGAAACGCCGGCTCAGTGTGCAATTTCCAAACTCTGCCTTGCACTGACGGCATTGTGTTCAATCGAAGAGGCTAACAAGATTATGGCATAAGAAATCCCTGATGTATGGACACAAGCACGCAAAAAGCACGCATGCGTGCATGGACTTTGCGCAATTGGTCGCCATGCCCCTCTCAGATTTCAAAGAATATAATGGTAGCAACAATAAGCGATGAAAAAAATAGAATAATACGACAAAGATTCGTCTGAACAGATTGTTCTGAATTTAAAATTTTTAGAAATTTAATTAATTAATGATGTTTTTTTTCGATTATTAACAAGTGCAAAAGTTGTGAAACAGTACAGATACGTATTGTACGATTGTTGCTTTTTGCATTAAACGGTGTAATTTTCAATTCTTATTATACAAAGGTTTTATTTTTCTGAAAAAAAAACATTAATAAATTGTTTATAATGATGACAAAGGCAAATCACGTGCAAATGATGATCAATTGTTATATTTGAAAGTGTTGTCATTAAATATTCATCGACGAGTGAAATGCATCTTGCTTGCGTTTGATCGCTGTTTACCGTTCACTACTGTGCACGCGCAATGGAAAAGACTTTTCTAACATGTCAAAATGGTGAAATGAATAATTGAAAAGCGGGAAAATGTTTGTCACAAATGCCGCTGACCAGGCGAATTTATTATTGAAATTCAATACAAGCAGCAGCAGCAAACACACAACAAGCTAACAATTCAAACCAAAGAACATTTATTATTCTTGTTGATATATTGTACTTTGCTTTGAATAAAGCAGTCACTGTGCTCAATTGACTGAGTGTTGTCTATTATCATTAAAATTATGATTGAATAACAATTTGAATTAAAAACAGAAAACAGACCAAAAAAACTGAAAAGAATATTTTTAATATTTATTTATTTATTTAATTGAAATTCAAATTTCAAAAATTATTTACATTTTTTAATTTAAGTAAAAAATTTTATTGTTATTTTATTGTTTTACAAAATTATTCAAAAATAGCAAAGCGAGCGAAAATGTTGAAATGGGTTCACAAAATTATACATCATCTCTTTGAAGTTGTGTTTGAACATTTTTTCCACGCTTCTATATATATATATATATATAAGTATATAATTTTTCACTACGATAATGTCGAAAAATGACAATGTTGATCAAACAGTTTTTTAAAATTATATTTAATAACTTGAAAATTGATCATTTTCATGTGAAGTCAAAGATCAATCATCTAACAACAGTCCAAAATAATAAGAAGAACAAGAAAAAATATAAGAAACCATTCATCACACTATTCATCTTAATTATTTTTTTTAATATTATTCGAGGAAATGGTTTCTTTCTTCACTTTGAAATTAAAATCAAATTACAAAAAAATACATCAACAAATAATTGTGTTTTCAAAAAGAAAAAGAATTATTTTTTTCAATTTTTGCAATCGTTCAAAATTAAAATCTTTCGGTAGAAAAAAAATTCAATGACCAAAAATACAGTATGAAAAATTCAGTTTTGTTTTCACAATTGGTCGGCACAACTGCGCACAATAAAACTTGAAAACGAAACGTTGCTTGATTTATATATATGTATTTTTAAAAAAAGAGATTAATTCTTTTCTCAATATACTCCGGTAAAAATGTTGAATTGAATTCACAATTTTCCCGACAACCATCGCATGCAACTTCCATTGTCATGCGGCAAAGAAATTAACAATCGTAAAAGAAAATCACACAAATCGTAAAATTAATTTCATTTTTTTTATCAAACTAAAATGCAAATTTTTGTTTTGTTCTTCAGAGGTTGCAAAGCAATTTTGTTTTTTAGTTTCCACAACAAAAATACATCACACATACACACGCAAACACGCACATATATACACAAATGACCAAACCCTAGTTGAAGAACTGTTGGATAGAGTTTTTATTTCATCATTGCATATTGCAATCAATGGTCAATAAAGTTATTACAATTTTGACAAAATTCATACTGCCTACCCAACAAACACTGTTCATCTCCATCAAACTGCACTTCACCAAGCACCAGCAGCAGCACGTCAATTCATAATTCAAGAAGAAGGATCACATTCAATGCAAATCAATTGATTCGTCCATCGTCCATTCATTCATTCAATACTTTTGAAATTGCTCTTCTGAAATTGAAGCGGTATTATCTGAAAATCTTTTCCCTGTTTTGAAACCTTTTTGCATTAATTGATGCAGAATGTGATGCCAGAATGTTCAACTGCAAAACTGATATCAACAGCTCTGCGGAGGAAGGTGAAACCGCATCAACCCTGCGAAAACTGATCGATTAATCTCAACTAAAAAAAAAAATCAATTTTCCAAAATGGTCCTAATACAAAATAACAAATAAAAATACATTTTTCAATAACTATACATTTCCAAATGTGAACCTTCCTCAAGCAAACAAATACCACTTCATCATATATATATATATATATATATATATATATATATTTCATCATATATTTCAAGGAAATTTTGCAAATATGTTTTTAAAACTAGATATATGAGGGACACTTGATCACAACAACAAACAGAAGCCAAGAGTTTTTGAAAATTCAACTTTTTTCATCATCATTATTATTTGTTGTAAAATCTAGTGAATTACAACATTATTATTGTATTAAAATTCACATACATATCCGCGTGTGACAACGGTTGAGAAATACTTTCTCATTTTGAATAGAATAAAAAAAATTTAGTTGAAATTTCAGTTTGGCAATGATTCTATATCCGATCAGATTTGATTTATACCACAATATGAACATGGATGTTAAAGCGGATCATTTATATATTCGTTGATTTGCTTTCAGTGGTTGTTATTAAGCAAATTATAAACGCGGTCCACAACAACAACAACAACAACACTCACTGCTCATACAAATTAGCATGGATCAGCAAAGTTGTCTTGTCCGATAAAATCACCACAAATGATGATCAAGTGATAAACAAAAAATGACAACTGCCCGTATGATAATCCATCTGCCATGCGGTTGGAAATATGACAGACACAAAAACAAGTCAACGTCAAAGACAACATTGCCAGTGACGATTATTATGTTGAAAGCAATTATGTGGCCTGGTCGTTTTAAGCTAATCGGTATGAGGTTCTCACCTGGGCGTTTTCACTTTGCCACAACGGTCGACAATATTGATTTGACATATCAAAATCGAAAGCTACCATCAAACAAGCTGTCGCATACACCAAACAATGCAACACCATTGCTTGTTAACCTGCATCCGGCAACAGATTTAGTTAGATCCACACACACACACACACACACAGACGCACAATTCAACAAGCTCAAAACATTTGTTATAAAATTTTTAATTCATTTAATAATAATAATAATAATAATAATAATGACAACAGCAACAACGTAATAATATGATTATTAATAATCACAGGAAGAAGAAGAAGAAAAAGAAAATAATAATAATAATGATGATGATGATGATAAAGATAAAAAAAACATATATACTCAACTGGTATTCGATTATTAACAACATTACATGACATGAAAGAGAAGGGAGAAATAATTTTCGTTTTAATTATTCTTAATTTGATGAAAAAACAAAAAAAGTGAAAAATCAAATAACATTAATTAATATTCCTCACAGAGTGAGAGTTTGAAACAAAACAAAAAAAATTGAGGTAGTGGTGGTGGAATTTTTAAAAATTGACAGTGCTGAAGTTATTTTTATTGATGCAAATTGGTGCAGTTAATCTTTCTAAGTACTAAGCACGGGCGGGACTCGCTTACATCCAGGAAAATCGTTTTACTGAGCTTTTCCTTTCGATGCTTTCAAGCGCCGGAGTTAATCAATTCTCCATCCATTGTTGCCATTTATCTTCAGAACCGCAGATTGGCTCGCGCCTGGCGTCCAACCGATTTAAAGCGACTTATATAAACTCTAGCAGGCGTAATGCGGTTGAAACACACACAAAACTGGCAAAAAGTGACAACACGACGCACTGACCACATGCAAATACACACACACACAGGGATATATGCATGCAGACATACATAAATACACATGTTGGAATAGCTGCTTGATTGGCTAAGGATATTTTTCATTTTCACTTGATAGTTAAATTTGAAATTCTTCAAATTCAGTGAATCCTCATCTAACTTCTTCTTTTCAACAGTCACAAGAAGAATCCAATTCAATTTCAACAAAATGCACTGTTCAACGACGGCTCATTTCCACAAATGTTACCTCTTCCCATGCTCATCTTGACCATACTGTTACAACTGTCGCTTGTCGGCAAAATGCACGCAAGTATGAAAAACCATCTTTTTTTTTCTTCCATTTCTTTCTCATTTTTATGATGAATAATAATTTCTTAATTTCAATACATATTCAAATTTCATATGCATTAACATTTTGCCATTTTTCTCTTCTAATAATGAATGAAAACAACGCGATTGCAATTAACTGCTGAGCAATTGAAAAATTAACACAATGCTAACATTTTAAGGATTTTTTATTTTTAAACACAAGGAAATTGAATGGTCAAATTTTCCATTAAGCCTCAATTCAATGCGTCAAGCAAAACAACACTGTAAAGTGATGATATAAGGAAAAATAATAATAATAATGAATTCATCTTGAAGCTCAAGCAAATAAATAAATAAACAAAACAACATTTCAATTTCTTTTGAATCACGATCTTTCAACAAACAAACAGCTATTTCATTCCTCTACACCTCTCTAAAATTGAATCACGCAATGACTTCACAGAAGCCAAATGCAATAAGTTCGCTTGTTCTCGTTGTGTTTGTTTGTTGTTAATTTGCATATTTCAAAGATTTTATTATTCTGATAAATATTCTCAGATGAAACGGACCGTCAAAATGAGATCATCTGCACAAGCAGAGCACAAGTTGATGCGTTGTCGTTTCCTGCAGACAATAACAAGCCGCAATTCAGTTTGACAATTGAACGCTGACGTTTGTTGTCTAGTAAATTTTCATTGCATTGCCCAGTCTGAATTTATTAACTATGTAAAACAATATGCATTAATTGTTCATCATTCATCCGTTCACCGTTGCAAATATAGATAATGCTAATTCACCATCACCACCACAACCACCACCACTATCATCATCATCATGATCATATCAAAAAACAATAAAAGCTGAACATCTCTCTTCACATCGAATAACATCTTAAATTAAAATTGTTAAATTTTCAACACTTCTTCTTTTTGTATTTTGAAACAACAACTGTAAATTGCAGAGTGGAATCACATATTTCAGCAAATCCCAAGTCATTATTTCATCAAATGCTTTTTCAACATACTGATCAACAGAAAAATATTAAAAAAAAAAGAAAACAACAAACTGCATGGATTTGCATTTTCATCTTACAATAATTAAATATTTTTTTAAAATTTATTTTACGAAGAAATCAACTTCCGTTCGTTATTCATGCATACTTATATATGAGATTATTGGGCATATAAAAAACAAATGCAACAATATATAATCAATAAAATTACAACAAATTATTACACTATTCATAACTTTGAATGGCTTCATTAGAAAATATCGTTGCTGCTAAAAATTGATGACGAACATAAACTGATATTGATCTAATAATTCATGTTTGATTAATATATTATTGAAAAATAAAAGTTTCATAAAAGAACAAATTAATCATTAATAATTTCTTTCATCTACATACATATATATTCATCTTTTTAAGCTAAACTATTCGGTGATGTGAAAATCAGACCGATAAGCCGCAATATAGCAAGCGAAGCATACGTGTCAAGTTCCAACAGTCGTTATGGAATACGTCGTGGCCAAGGATCAGAATACCGTCAAACGTCGCGACAAACATTCGCTCAATGCTACAGCTGCGCCAGCTATGAGCTGAGGGCTTACTGGTACCATTTGCAAGCTTGGTACAACACCCCAAAAAATTTCACCGACCGCTGTGTAACAATGGACCGTCGAGATTGCCAACATATTGCACTAGAATCTTGCCCCAGTCAATGCATCACGTTGAGACAACAAAAAACAATTGCCGGTATGAAATTTACAACTTATAATTCATAATTAAACATTTAAACATCCATTTGAAACATAATTAATAATTCAATAATTGTATGTTTTATTAATTCATGAATAGAAGAAAAGTGTTTTGAACTTTTAAAATCATCCAAAACGTACACTTTAGCAATTTCATCAATATTTAAAATAACAATCGCATGCAATGCAATTAATTGCAAAAACTTTCAAATCTCAAATATTTTAATAAAAATATTAAATTTCTCATTAAAAGAAAAAAAATACAAGAAAGCAATATATATATATATAACCAGCTAACAGCAGATATGTACGCACATTTCAAAATGCACTGCTGTTATGCATAATTTCACAAGTTTCTGTTTTAATAAAATCAATGCACAAAGTGAATGTTTCAGATATTTCCTTTAATTTCATTTCATAAAAACAATGTCGTCTTATCATAAACAAAATCGAAAATAAATTTTCTCAACAAAACTGACGTCACATTCCCAATGGCTTAATGATTTTGATAAAAAAATATTTTATGATACTTATCAAGAATTATTTGAAACTAAAGTAAAAAATTTAACTACCTATCAAAGTGCATGCAATTTTCGTTTGTTTTAATTTCAGACTAGGTAATATAAATGGCTAATACTGATACAATAATTTAATAATCGTTTCATTTCATCATATTTCTGTCACAGTTGTTGTTTGCATCAACTTAGAAACGGATTATTTTGTAATTTAATTATTGATGCATCTAAAAAATAATTTATATACATTTTATTAAAAATTAATAATAAACTGTAATAATATATTCTAATCGCAGACACACTAGATAATGAATTACATTTACCAATTGAAAATTATTTTTTCCTTATAACAATTTATAAATTTCCTCCTGACAAAAACAATAATTCAACGGTTCCTCTTTCCCAAAGAAATAAAATCGAAACTTTCGTTAAAGCATCTTTATATTCAAGTCACGTCAATTTGCTTTAAAATGCCAAGCTACGTATTCTTAGAATTTGCATTGAACACGCGTAGAAATATTACATTTCTTTTGCAAATCTATTCAAAGTTTTTGTTTTCATTTTATCCTTTTTCTTCAATAAATAAAATTTCATTCAACATCCGCTAAAAACTACGCTCCATAAACTATATTTATATTGTTGAAGAAAAGCATGATTATGAAGAAAATGCAAATGCAATTCAATAAATGATTCAATTCAATAATGAAAATTCGTACTGAATTCCGTAAACTTTATAATTGAACTTCCTCATTAATTATTTACATCATTCAGGTCATACAGTGGGATATCACGTAATTCGCGGTTGCTTGACGTCATTGTTTCGTTGGAACATTTTGGATACATCACAAATTTCTGCCTCGTTGATGAAGCCCCGCGATTTTTGTTACAACCTACGACTAAGTCAAATTCTTCCCAGTTATGGTTCAGGAGTGAAAGGAGAATCTGATCAACTTGTCCGTCTGTGCGTTTGTCACGGTGATCGATGTAACAGTACCAGCAAATTGATCAACTCCAATTTTATAATTTTCTGCCTGTTAACAACACTGGCCATAGTCAACCACAATATATACCATTACAACATACACTTGTTCTGATTTGTCAGTTCATTTTGTGAAAATAAATTCATATATTATTACGATAGTTATTATCCAATCATTTATATGTAGAAATGAAAAAAATTGATAACGTTCTTTCTCTTAGTTTAATTTCAATTATGCTTTGCATTTTTTCTCATGCTTTTGCACATCCATCAAAAGAGCGTTGTAAAATTCGTTCACTCGTTTCCGTTGCTTCTCGTCTTTCACATCTGCAGCAAGATGTATCGCTTTCTTAGCTATTTTTTGTGCTTCTTCGTGCTCACCACAATGCCAAAGTGCTTCGGCATAGTTGCAGTAGAAGCTGGGAAGCAAATCTGCTATATCTGGACAATGTATAGCCCGTACAACCAACTCACTGTAATACTTGCGAGCCAGTTGAAAATGGGCGCGGTTCAACAAAAGCACTGCATAATTGTTCAACATGATCACAACATGCGCACTCACTGGACTGAATATATCACGGGCAAATTCCAAAGCGCAATTGAAATATTCCACACTTTCATTCACGCGATCTTTCGACAACAAGTAACGGCTGTATGTTTCCAATACCATTCCGTACAAAGCATACGGATCTGAATATTCTTCCCCTTCCGCTAAGTATTCTGACCTAAACATCAACTCGTACAAAATTCATTTCAATCTTCGTTCATTGTCATCTGAACACTACTTCATTAAATAGCCCGGTGATATAAATTTCAAATGATTACTATTTTCAAATTCATTTTTTCTATCAATCGATTCTTTTAACATGATAACTGCACGCTACAATGAACATCAACAACAACTGTTTTATACTCGATAAATGTTTTTTCTTTCCTTCTCAAACACTCATTCAAATCACATTACAAATATCAAATACAGCTTCATTCATAAATTCAGAAAATTCATAAAAATAATATTACCATCCAACGTACCTACTTTTTCTTTACTGTACTTATAGTTTTTTCGGAAAATTCCAAAATGTTAAACAGACGCACATATAACAAACTTTAATTAGGTCAGATTATTCATTTATTTATTTTTCGAGTTAAATTGTAATTATTTTAAAACTATTGCAGATTAAATATTCACTCTATCAATCATCAGTATCAAAATCTTTCAATATCAGTATCAAAAAGTAATAAGATATTGAAATATTTAAGAATAATTACTTTTCACATCTGAACAAAAGTGGATGCCTAAATACTGTTCAACTTGAATAATATTTTTTCAAGTAAATACCTTGAAACTTTCATCCACATTGAATTTTATATGTAAACAAGATAAATTTATACAAAAAATTCTAAATCATCGTTCAAAATAATTACTTCACCATAGCCGTGTAATATTCAAAAAGACATTTGCATAGCACAAACTACTTATCAAATAACCTAAGTAATGCCGATGTTTGCTCTCATCTAATCCGTTAAGTTTATTCTGAATTGTTGTACTTAATGATTTTACAATACGATGTTAAAATATATTTAATTATTTCTAATATTCGTACTTAATTATAAATTGCGTTTCTATTGAATAATGTGAACAACTGTTTCAAAATATAATACCCAATAAGCAAATATACTTACCTAATAACTTTTTGTGTACGCAACCACTGTCGGTTGAACCGCTTTTCATGATCATCGACTACCGCTTTTTGAGTTTTCAAACAAAATTCAAAACCAGACTCTGCCATTTCATCATTTCCCATCATAGCGTACAAGTCTGCCATCTTTAATGAAATTTCAATTATAGATGCATCATCTTTTGCCACATTTTGCGACAACAAACGATTCATTAAATTATGAAATAATGCCAGTGCTTTTTCTGAAACATTCATTTCGTAGTAGATATTTGCCAAAAGATCGTAAATGTAATTTATAGCTCTGTCGTCGTTTTCTTCTTCAGCAATTCTCAAGGCAGTGTGCAAAATATCGATAGCATCTTCGAATAACTTCTTTCTTAAGCAACTAATTGCTTCTTTCACTAAGTTTGTAATCTGAACACGTTTACTGTCATCTTCGACGGAATAAAACCATGATTTAAATGTTCCTACTACACCCATCAAGTAAAGTGATCTATTGCGCTTTGTCCTGTAAATACATTAATAGTATAAAGTTTAGAGAACTTACTATATAAATTAATTTCTTGCTTGTAACGTTAATCATTGCATCACATTATATTAGTCAACAACAATATTATATTAAAAAAAAGAATAAACTATTACCATTCAATGAAATGAAATCGAAAATTTCCAGCATACTGAGTTCGAATGAGCATGCATAATGAATTGGGGATTTTCCAGTCATGAGAAAAGCGGAAAATATTTGCACCAAAACGTAAGGCTGCATGCCTAAAATTTACAAAAAACATCATTGTACATGCTGATACAAAATTTTACTTTATTATGTAATGCAGGCATTAATTTTTTATAATATAATAATCAATAAATCTTTTTCGTTTTTTTTTAAATTTATTGTAAATAAATATTTTATAGCAAAGAAATTATAATATACATTATAACTGAAGGAATACGCTAAAATTTTTATTTCTATACCTATTGTTCAGAAAAGGATACTGTGAAATAACGACTAAACTTATGCTATTATTAGAAGTGTTTGTTTTTAAGTATTATTCATTATGTTGTTCTAGTTAGATTCTATTTTTAGTATGCAATCATGCAATAATTTTTAGTATGCGGTTTAGTTTTGAGTTTTAAAATATTTTTTAGCTTTTCTCAAGTTCTTTGCTATTTAAGTACCAGCGAATGCATTGATTTTACTAAAGCAAATTGTTTTATCTGGTGTTTACAATATAATACAGTTTCAATAAGTTCGTGTTTATTTATGAGATTCCAGATAATCAATACATATACTTTTTATTACAGCATGTACTAATACCGCATCAGCATTGATTGATAGGCAGCTAACTAGTATGAATACAATTTTTAAATCTTCGTTATTATAAGTTTGAAATTTCAATACTGGTACATATTCTGGTGCAAAATAATCGTAAATAACAAGTGCAGAGTAAAATCTGAAGAAAATGGTGCAGAGACTGAATTTATATGTCAGTCGTAATTAGTTTTTCTAGACATTTGTAATGAAAATTTCAGTCCAAAGGCGCACATAACTGTAGATGAACAGCTAATTCTCTTTCGTGGCAGATGCCATTTCAAAGTGCGGATGAAATCAAAACCTAGAAAATATGGTATAAAGGTATGGGTAGTGGCCGATATTGAACACCGCTATGCTTACAATTTTCATGTGTAAGCGAGAAAAATTTATGATCATCCTGAGAAGAAGAGGCAAGGCCAGTTGTGGTAAAAGATTTAATTAGCCCTTTGTATGGTATTAGTAGTGGAATCACGGTAGACAGTTTTTATACTGATTTAGAATTGACGGAAGATTTATTGAAACATAAACTCACGCTGACCAGGACGTTGAGGAAAAATAAACAATGGAGACAGCATGCAATCAGGAAAACATTATATAAATGTGAAGTTTGTAGAAATGATACCTGAACTAAGTTGATTTTCTGACGATTATAATCATTTGCATACGGTAAATTAATAAAAATCATTTGTTTTTCAAAAATTGCACAACACAACTGCAGAAACTCATTGGGGTACATTTTGTATCCCATTTGACCGTTGGAAGTTCAAATTTCACTTGACTACGAAGGGTTAAGCAAAAAGTACAAACTGTCAATGTAAATTCATGAGAAAATTTTGCACTCTGATGAATGAACATTAAAGTTTGTCGAAAAGCATATCATAATTAATTATTTTGATTACTGAAAAAAAAACCTTAAAGAATTTGTAAACAAATAAAGAAAAACAATTCAGAATACAGAATAAGCAGAAGTAATTCAAAATAATGATGCTTAACAATTTAGAAACTTCAATGTTAGTTGGCATTTCATACTAACAAGCGATTGTACTTTAAAAATCAAAGCAGACTTTAATAAGATAATAAATAATAATAAGCATATGAAATTCAATGTAGCACTGAAATTCTAAGCTTGAAAAAAAATTTAATGAAACTTTGATTGACTGAAATTTGATATTAATTATAAGTTGAACATTATTTTTAAAATGGGAAGATTTATTAAAATTAATATTACGAAAGTGAATAATTTTTAATGTATCAGAAGTGCATCCAAGCAGTTAATTTTAGCACTGCTAGCACTGTTCATCAACAAAAAAGAACAACACAAACAAACAAGGCCCGTTAATAGATTAATAAAACAAAAAAAATAAAAAACTTATTATGTTAATATGCTTCAAAATAAAATTCTATTATCAATGATGAAATTTTTTTAATGAAAATTTATAACAATAATTAAAAGACAGTATTAATAAAAAATACTTGAATATTCTTTACTGTTACAGTGATTGCAAGACTAAAACTGTCATTGGAAAGGAACTAGCATCCATCTTAAGAGCATTGCAATTAGGGATTTGCTGGTAAGAAGAGAGTTTATAAAATATTTTTAAACTGATTTAATGTTATTATAAGAATGTTTGAAGATTTTTTCAATTTTATTTGCTGAGTTTGCTTTCGATTGAAATTATTTTTTAAGCAAATATTTAAAAATGCTATTTTGAAAAAAATTTTGTTTTATTTGCATTTCGAAAAGTAATAATTATTTGTAAAATTATTGTTTATAGTTGAATCTTTTGAAAATTTTTGATTTTCAATTGCAGTAGATTGCTTATTAAATTTTCAGCTGACCTTATATAGTAATGCAAAAATAGCTATTGCTGTTGGTATGTTTTAGGGGCAATGGGCTTGCATTTGAATACACCGGCTTCTGCCATGTATCGATACGCACGTATGAGTGGACGATTGGCAAGATGCTTTTCCACAATGCAATTAGAACACCTCAGTTATAAATGTGAGAAGCATGTTTCTACCAAGTAAGTTGTTCAGTTAAGCAATTTTGTGTAATAAATACTTTGTTCTATTGGAAATTAATTTTTTTTTATACGGCATCCCTGAATGCTTATATTATTTAGAAAATGAAATTTCTTTGCTATTTGGCAATTTAAATTGGTTATGGAAATATTTTTAGCAGTTGTTGAACAGCATATGGCCAAAGTTAAATGTGAATGAGTTTTGCAAATGCATTATGTGTGGCAATCAATTTTCAGCGAAACTAACCTATAAATTGAAAAGTATTTTTCTTAACCAGTTTGACAAATGTTTATCATAAGTTAATGATGAATTACTGTTTAAAAATAAATGAATAAATATATATATATATATTGCACTTAATAGATGCAAAAGAAACGAACATTTCAAATGGCATTGAAAAATTTATTTTGCAATATCTACATATAATATTTGCACATTATATTAATGAATTTATTATTTTTAAAAATTTAAATTAATATTATAATAATGAGTCAATGTATGTAAAGTTATAATGTGATTATTTGTTTGTTTAGATGGACAAATGTAAGTCTGTTTAACTTCTCAAGTGTTTTGCCCAGTTCGCAGATGACCAGCTATCGTTTTTATTGTAAAAAAGTGATTTTAGCAATCAATAGTTTGCGTGTTGTATTGAAAAATTTAGGCTCTTTACCATCACACACAAAAGTGCACATGCCGGCGCTGAGTCCAACTATGGAGAAAGGCAATGTGGTGAGTTGGAAGAAGAAAGAAGGTGAAGAAGTGGCGGAAGGGGATTTGTTATGTGAAATTGAGACCGACAAAGCGACTATGGGTTTTGAATCAGGCGATGAGGGATATTTGGCAAAAATTGTCATTCCCGAAGGTTCGAAAGATGTTCCAGTTGGAAATGTGAGCTTGTCTCTGATTGAATGAAGACAATATTTTTTTACAAGCGCAGTTGTTTAATTCAAAAAATTTTCAGCTTCTATGCGTCATTGTGGAGAACGCTGATGATGTAGAAGCATTTAGCAAATTGAGTGCTGAAGAGTTGGGTGCTCAGCCAGCTGCTGCTCCGGCTGCAGCTCCGACCGCCCCACCAGCTGCAGCTCCGGCTGCCACACCCGCTGCTGCACCACCACCGCCAGTGACCGCTGCAGCCGCTCCTGCTGCACCGAAGCCTCCAGTTGCAGCCGCACCAGGGGGTCGAGTATTTGCTTCACCGTTGGCAAAGAAATTGGCTGGTGAACAAAAAATTGATTTACAAGTTAGTCGTATTTGAATTCAGTTTCTAAGGATTTTCTGTGCAACTTTTGCTTTTCTTGTTAGTCACTGAAAGGTACCGGACCTGAAGGACGCATCCTGGCTGGTGATTTGAGTCAGCCTGCTGCGGCTGGTGCTCGCATGCAAGTCGTTGTACCTGCAGGAGGAAAATTTACCGACATTGAACTGTCCAACATGAGAAAGGTTTGCATCGTTGTTGAAATTTGAATAATTTTTACTTCCCCCGTTTTTGCAGACCATAGCCAGACGTTTGCTTGAATCCAAGACAGCAATTCCACATTACTATTTAACGGTGGAAATATTTGTTGACAAAATTCTACAGTATACAGTTGAAATTGAGCATTACTGTTGAGTAATTTTGTTTTTTTTTCACTCAAACTACGCAGTAAATTGAACGATGAATTGAAGAAGGAAAATCGAAAAATTTCCGTAAACGATTTCATCGTCAAAGCATCCGCTCTTGCTTGCAAGCAGGTGCCAGAAGTGAATAGCTTTTGGATGGAGACATTCATTCGACGAAACGAATTTGTCGACGTTAGTGTGGCAGTCAGTACCGATACGGGTCTGATAACACCGATAGTTTTCAATGCTGATTCAAAGGTATTTTAATTGATTTTATTTTTCTGTTTACGGAATATTTTTAATTTAATTAAAATTCTTCTTCATCATTGTGTTCATTTTGTCTAGGGCATCTTGGAAATTAGTGAAGAAATAATTGCACTTTCAACCCGTGCCAGAGCAGGACAGTTGAAACCGGAAGAGTTCCAAGTATCTATCCTTCCTGTTGGATCTATTTTCATTTGTTCAAAAAATGACTTATATCCAATTTTCAGGGTGGCACATTTACAGTCTCCAATTTGGGAATGTTCGGTGTGAATCATTTTACGGCTATAATCAATCCGCCACAGTCGGCCATTCTTGCTGTCGGTACCGTACAAAAGCGAGTAGTGTTGGACGAAGACAAAAGGTAAAATTCATCCCATTACTAATTAATCTCTTCCTGTTGCGAAATGACTTTGAAAGGCATCAATTTTAAGTTTATAATTCTGTGAAAACTGTATTACTTGTTGATTTTCAAGTTTTAAAATGTACGGTAAATGGACTCGAAAGGTGACGTGATATTTGTTGTTTGTTTCAGATGTGCAGAAGCAAGTGTGTTGACAGTGACACTGAGCTGTGATCATCGTATTATCGATGGTGCCGTGGGCGCTAAGTGGCTGCAACAATTGAAACGCTATTTAGAGAAGCCATACACAATGCTACTGTAGTGCCGATTGGTCTGGAAATATATATATATATATATATATATATATATATATATATATATATTCAGTTTATTGATGCTGTCGTGTTGCTGGAATATTTCAATACTTCCGGTTTGTGATTGTGCATCAGCTTTTTCTAGATGTAGCTGCATCTCTTCTTCTTTGTTCCTTATGACACTTGATATCACGACAGTGTCATAGTCAGTTCAACAAAATGCATACGTAGTAAAAAATGGTTGATTTTTTAATATTTTATGAATGTGAAAAAGATGGGTATAAAAAATTGTAGGATATGTAGAACGATAACAATAAACTCACTCATTGTTGAGAAAAGAAACTACTGAAAATTTAAACGTGAAATCAAACAGCAATAATTTTAAATACGGCGGTGAATTCCTATGACCGCTTTGCAATTTGGACAACGATGTTCCACGTCCATTACTGAAGGAATGCAGAACGGTATCAAGCAACAGCCGAACCAGAATCTGAAAATTCGCAACTGGTGAAAAATATTATGTATTGAAGAAAAACACTGTTTCTTACCCAAAAATTAAACAAGTGATGCAAAGAATCCACGCCAGCGATCCAGCAACTAATTTTGTTTCAGTGGTAATTACAGCATGACAGCTAACACACTGAACAGTCACTGGTTCAGGTCCCAGTGGTGCAGTCACTGCAATAACTGTAGGAATCGTATGCACTGGTGGCGGTCCTAGATCAGTTGCAGTTGCAATCAAGTTATATATATATATATACATTTTATTCTGATAACACTAAGCTATATAATGTGCGTCACTGTTCTATTTCACCATTCATAACTACAAATTTTATATAGGGTATGCTAGAAGAAAATCAGTCACTTCAATAAACATTACGACCGATGAATTATAAAACTGTTGCGCATCATGAAGTGAAGTTTACATTAGACGAAATACGTTCACAATTAAATGAATCATTAAAAAACTTCAAACACATTGAAAGATCAATGACTAAATTGTAAAACCATGTTTACACTAATTGAATAACAGTAGTTGATGAGTCATTCTCAGTTACTACGTGAATATGCAGATATTTGTAAACAGATTTGGTAGTATTTTTGATTGTCTTATAAAAGATCCTAACGTATAAATACTGAAGAAATTCTAATGAAAAGTGGTTAACGTAAAACTGACAAAAATATGTTAATAATTACAAGTTCAACAATTTCATACAACTCAAATTACATTAAGCTATATATATATATTCGTCAAATTTAAATGTTTTTATGTTATTATTGACAGTTTTTTTAATTATATTGCCTAGTAGAAGGAAAATGAATTCTGCAATCTAAGTCAAATTTATTTGATAGGATAATTTTTATTTATCCATACCAACAGGATCTGGACTGTAAGCCGGTGGCGGACAATCAGGAATTGGAGCTTTACTGCCACTCATGTTGTCGGAAAACTACGAAGAACAGTATTCTCACTTGTACAAAAATGAAAAGTAAGTAAAATAAAATTACTGTGCATTTTTTGTTTATTATTTTGATTATTTTAGTTGTTATAAAAATTTTAGTTTATCACTTGAGACTATTTAAAACAGTTGTTATTTAGATGTATTTAATGCAACATTTAATTGCAAATTTTTTATAAATTGAAGTAAATTTTTATTAAATTTCAAACAGTAACTAGCAAAGTCCCTTCCGTTTTTGTAGATGGTTAAGTTGTCAGACTGGTCATTGTTATTAATGATGAGTAAGGTTTTATCATAAATAGCGATTAAAACTGCGATCTCCTTTTATAGAATTCATGAGTCTAAAGCGCAATTTGATTGGTCAATTCTGCTTTCTCTTTTTTGCAAATCTTTTACAAATCTGCGCAGCAATGTATTCTATCAATCTTCTGCCTTCGCTTGTGCCGCCTACGTGAAGAATATAAAAGAAAAGTTAAATTTGATTGTACAATTATGAAATTGAAAAGTTACATTTCGATAAATACAACAGTAATGTGAAGCAAACTTTACATAATTAGTTAACTGCAGTGAACGTTTGTAAATGATTATTAGTGTAAATCTTGTGTTCTAATTTTTAAAACTGTTCTTCACAGAAACATACATAAATAATAATGTATCTATTTGATAGTAATGATAAAATGTTACATTTCGTTTATTTACGTTTAGTAACGTTTACTATTCTTGTTTCAAAGTTTCAATGAAAATAATATCAAAATCTTCAAAGGTCCATGTTAGTGTTACTGATGGTTGATTTGTGATTAATTTATTTCTAGTAACACCATTTTCGAATGGCATCTTCTGATTATTTTATGATAATTCACAGACGCGAAGTCACTAGCGCATAGCAACTTCCGCTTCAAGCACTTTGCAAGCCCTACAGCAGCTATAGTTCAATAGCAGCATTGCAACAACTGCTGCTCAGCGTAAATAAATTTTAGCTACGCATCAGTGAAGATGTTTCAAATTGAGAATTTGTTTGAAAAATTGGCAATCTTGGCGTTGGCATTTAAGCAGATTAATTAGCATATTAAAATTGAAAATAAAGGGAAAAGCAAAGATGAGATAAGATAAGATAGTATTTAACAAGGCAACAGGGGAAAATTTCTATTATGTGTAATGCACTTTTTTGAATTTCCTCTTCGTGGATACGTGATTGTTCATTACTGTTTTCCCAGATTTGGGTGTAGCCGTTGACGACTTAACACGAGTAAGCAACTTTTATTATGCTGAAAAAACACTGCTCAGCTTATATGACTACTGGCGGATACATCCGTACGAGGGAACAGTTCTTCGACCCTGATTCCGATTATTCAATTTTATTTTTATTATGATGGATTTTTCTTATTTTTCAATCCTCATATTGTTGATAGTTGCTTCTTGTTGTATGTTTTGTGCAATTGTTGTTATTGAATAGTTTAAGGTGAAAAATTGCATGCAGTATCAATAATATAGAAAAGGCAGCCGTATCCATGGTTACGGAAAGTGCCCTTCTTTTCTCCAATGAAAGGTCAAACAACGACAATGCTTGATCTTTTGACCAATAAAATGTTGACACTTTGCAAAGCTAAAATTATAAATAAGCTGAGAGAATAAGACACTTGTCATACTGCTTTGTATTCGTTTGTGTGATTTGGTTTTGCGTTTGAAGAAAATTATACCAACAACAAAGTCAAATAAATTTTGTGATAATTTTATTGTTGTCTTGAATTAATCATATTGAAAATATTTTAGAGTTCATCCGCATCATTTTCAGGCCATTTATACTGTGATTGTTCGAATCGTGAATATAATCAAAGTTTGAATTGAAATATTAATAGTATTAATGCTAAAGTGGTTGCTTAGTTCATCCTCAGTAATGCAAAATAAACTTTATATAGTATGAAATTATCATTGTAAATTGTTATTATTAAATTCAACAAATATCAAATTTAGCTTCGAATAGGAATTGGTATTACCAGTGCTGTGGGCATTGGCATGCTTTCCACTCTTAATCATGTAGCTGAAACCAGTTTCTTACATTTACACGTGCCACGTTTGGACTGGCCACACAACGGCATTTTAAAGACATACGATACTGCTTCGTCTGTTTATTTCAGCTTTTCACAATAAATAATATATTACTTTGGGGAAGTTTGCTTTTACTATTTTGTAGTATACGGCGTGGCTATCAAGTTTACAAGCAAGTATGTGCTGCGTGTCACAGCATGAAGCAGATTTCTTACAGACATTTTGTTAATGTCTTCATGACCGAAGAAGAAGCAAAACGTGAAGCTTCAGAAGTGAGCATTTTGTTCTTTGTTGTTGTTGTTGTTTTATTTATTTATTTATTTATTTTTTGAAATTGGTTTTCATTTTGGACATTTTGAAATTTTAGATTCAAGTCCAAGATGGGCCAGGTGACGACGGAAAAATGTACACGAGGCCTGGTAAACTTATTGATTACTTGCCGCAGCCATATGCAAATGACGTGGCCGCTCGACTGGCGAATAACGGCGCGTTGCCTCCGGATCTTTCTATGATTACACTGGCACGTCATGGAGGGGAGGTAGGAAAGGACATTCAGTGGCGTACATGATAAAAATAATATTTTAATAGCAAACATTAAGACTTTCAAATTGTTTTCATTTTATTTTTATGTTTGAATTTTTAGGATTATTTGTTTATGCTTTTGACCGGCTACATGGATCCACCAGCGGGTTTTCCAATCGAATCCTATCAAGGATACAATCCGTATTTTCCGAATGGAGCATCAATTGCTATGACTCAGCAACTGTTTGACGACATGTTGGAATATGAAGATGGTATGAATGTGTAATTCATTTATAAGAATGCAGTTTTAACATTTGTGCTATGTTAGAAAATTAGATATTGGAAAATAAATTTTGCCTATTGATAGTGATATTTATTTTTAAAATTGGAAATATAAGTATAAAGGATTGTAGAAAAGAATAGGTAGTTTTAGTTGTATTGTATATGTATATGTATATGATTTTCTTATTCAATTTTAGGAACGCCGGCAACACAAAGTCAAATGGCAAAGGATGTAGCGTGCTTTTTAAAATGGGCATCTGAACCGGAGCATGATATTCGAAAGCGTTGGGCATTAAAAGTACGTTCAAAAATATTTTTCGAATATAGTACAGATTTTTATTAATTTAAACACTAGTTATATTATGTATTTTTATTCATAATTATTAATATCAGTGACAATCAGAAAGTTGTAAATTTTAGTTGTTGGTCACAGCACCACTGATCACATCGATCATTTATTATTGGAAACGGCATCAGTGGACTTATTTGAAATCGAGAAAATTTGTATTCAAGGCACCTCGATCACCATCTTCCAATGAATAATTTGGACTTATAATTTTAGGTGATTATTAAAATATTGGTACAAAATTTGCTTTGTTTTCAAGTATATAAAGTGTGATTTGATTTTTTTTTTTTTGTAAACAGAAAAGCAATTTTCATCATTGCCATTTTTACAAGAGGATTGTATTTTGCCTTTTTAGCTGCCTGGTGTACAATTTAATATGAATTTTCAGTTTATGATATCGTATTTGACTGCATTTATGGTTCATTGCTGTTGTCAAAGAAAGAATTTCAAATTAAAATAATATGCGTTGTAAATAACGACTGCGTCAGTTGCACAATTCAATTTCCCACTAAAGAAACCAAACTGTACAATTAAGGTATGCATTATTTATGAAATATTTGATAAAAGTAAGATGGAATGGTAAAAGGCTTCGCGTGGAAAATATTTTATCCTGACAATAATTTATTACTTGAATAAGCCAAAATTTAAACACGTTGACCATGGATATTGCTGATTAGCTGTCACTTATGAAAATGCAGCAACCAAGAAGGTAGGCAAAAACTGCAATTCGGATTACTTAAATTTTGCGATGTGTAAAAAATAAAAATTATTTTATTCCAAACATAAATATTATCAATAATAAACGGAAGCATATAAGTTCAATGGGAACATTGAATAAAGCATAATAATGTACATGTACACAAAAGTTTATTGATTGTTGATTGAACTGTTTATATTGCAAAAAAAAAGGCTAAATCTGTAAAATAGAAATAGTAATTTTGAGTTACAATGCTGAATTTATATGTCTACTTATGCGCCAAGAAATGAAAATAAAAATCTGTTGTTTATTTATTTATTGGTTTTTATTTTATTTGTGACTCATTCGATGATTTTACACTGATTCAGTAAATGGTGGATTGATTTTAATTTGAATTATTTGAGAAGTAGTACTTTTCTAAAAATAAAAAATACATTTCAATTTAAGCATTATTCATCGATGAAATTTAACGAAATGATGATTTTGAGAAAAAAATTTTTAAAGTCTACCAATAAAGTGACCAGAACACTTATTTGATGCTGACAATATGAAATTTAACTGCTTTTCCAAATTTTTTATTAAATCATTAAAAAAAACATTTGTTGATTTTTTACACTTTGAAAATTACAGTAAGTAATTATTGTACCTGTTATCATTTTACAGAATAATAAGGTTGAACAAATGAGGTGAATTGGTTTAATTTTGTAAACAGGAAATTCAAAAACAATGCTATTCAGTTGAAAAAGTTGAAGAAACAAAATTCCAAGGTGACACAAATGAAGGTAACAATGAAAATGATCAACCAGGAAGTTTGTATTATTGTATGGATTGTATGATTATTATTTTTCAAAATTAGTTGGCAAAAATTTTTTACTAATAATCAAAATGCAGTGTGTTCATCAGATTGATCATCATCATCATCATCATCGGACAGTTTGTAACCGGATTGAGCTGCTTTTCACGCTTTTCCTGTCCACTTGAACAGTGTTGTGGCAAATTAGCCTCGCGCGCTTATTGTGTCTGTCTTGTGTACCAGCTATGCGTTGAAGCAATTTGCTCAACTGTTGTCATTGTTGATTGTATATATCCTGCAAGTTTGGGTTTTCTTTTTCTTCTTCTTTTTTGCTGTTTCAATTTCACTCATCCATGTCCATTAATTTTGATTCTTCGGCAATTCAAAAATTATGCAAAATTTTTACACTTTCAACAATACAGTATTTTTATCATTTGGGTACAATTAACGCGCTCTCTTTGTCACTGTCGCCGGTTACTGTTGGTTACCGGTTTGCTTGTCGGTAAACAGTCGTTTATAAAACATGCTTCTTTAAACGCTTTTTCCATTTTCAACGTTAAATTTTGATGATACTGTATTTTTTTTGGTGAATATTTTTCTTGTTGTGAAGAATTTGAAAATATATTTAATTAACAAGGTTGTTTGTTTTCTTTTGTTTTTGTTTATTTTCAATTAACTATTCAATTTTGAGCTTATATACAGTTTTATTAATATTGGTATTAATTTTGCGGTTTACAGTTATAACATCAACAGCGTTCAACGTTATTATGTTGTCAATTTGATCGTGCCAATAAACGACCAGTTTTGCATTGAATAACCTGCGATTTGTATCGATGTTGCGTGTCCAAACCGGCCGGCCGGCAATTTCAACTATGCAATTTATTGCTTTCATTTCTCTTCACACACACACACACACACACATAGCTTCACTTGGTACAGCTAGTTGGTGTCAGTTAGCTTTTTTTTTAACACAAACATTTATTATAAGCTTAGCTTTCTGGGCGGTGGTTTGATTGATTGATATTTCAGAAGATATTTTGTATAGAAAACAAAAATTGGACGAATGAAAAATCAATTACAAATGGAAATTATCTTCCTACGTACATTTGACGCGTAGATGTTATTTTGCATTGTTTGCATGCTTAATCATTGTTTGTTCAGTTGACTCATACAGGCGGATGGCGAACGAGAATAATTTATTATTAAACATTATTTTAATTTAATGTTCATTCAGTATATTGTAATTTCAGTGTTTTTTGTTTTTGTTGTTGTTCTGAAGTCGACCTGTTCGACTGAGCGATGACATCTCGCTATTGGGGTGAAGAGAAACAAGCTGACGTCCATTATGAGGTCTACTTGAAGAAAGTTTGCTATCACAGTGACGGTCGTCATTGGAAAAGCCATCAAAATGCCAAACTGAGCAATTGTGCTGTTGCTAAATCACGACTGGTAACGTTGTTGTTGTTGTTTTATTGAAAATTTCTCGTATTAATTAATTAGTTAATTAATTTAATTTAATTTAATTTAATTTATTTATTTATTAAGAATGTGCTCAGGTATAATCTTTTCAACGGCTGGTCTGATCGTGATGTTGATGACGATCGTCTGGAATGGGAAACGATCAAAATTCGCGTTATAAAAGCGGCTACGTTGCAAAAATGGGTATTGGATATGGTGCTGATTGAAGATGACTGTGCTCGTGGATATCTTTTTGAATTGTTCTTTGAAACCTACCGAGCCGTTGCCACTCCCATAGACGTGCTGCGTATTATACTTTCAGAGTAAAATAGAAACAAAAAATTTAAATAAATTTTAAAATTTCAATTCAAAAATAATAATGATAATTTTTCAGCTTGAAAACTTTGCTGAATGACAACGGCCGTGTACGACGTGCAGCGCAGTGTCAGTGGAAATTTCAGTAAATTTTTGCAAAATCAAAAATAACAACAGTATGAACAGTTGTGAAATAAGATTTTTCTTTTCTAACATTTCTTAGAACTTGGTGCACAGTTTTGAGACGTTGGCTCAGTCGTTATCCGGAAGATTTCGACGAATATCCAAAGTATACGTGTCTTTGTGAAATTTTGGAATTTTCAAGGAAAAACAATGACGTGCTGGATTTGGTGGCGGAAAAAGCAACCACCATGCGTAGTCAATTTACACGCCAATTTATGCTTCCAAAATGTAAGAGCTGTTGTTATTTGGTTGATGAATTTTATTTTTTTAAGTATAACAAAAAAAAAAAAATATATATATATAGAGTTTGTTTAGTTTCATTTATGCAAAATGGTTTGCTTTCTCACGTTGACATGTTGGACTATGTTGGCAATTGTACCATGTCACGTCACTTGGATCTAACCCACATGGATCCGCTTTACATTGCCGAACAATTGACCTGCATTGATGCGGTATTTTCTTGTTTGTTTGTTTAAAATTTCAAAATTTGCATATTGTTTTTTGTTTCAAGGATCTGTTCAAGAGGTTGATCTGTTATCAGTGTCAGAGTTATTTTTGGTCGCGTCGGTTCAAATCATCCTCAGCCAGCGATTGTGTCAATACTGTACGTGCCACTGTGGACCAGTTCAACGCTTTGGCCAGGCGTGTAATGTCCTCCGTTGTGTACAACATACACGAGAAAGCTTATTACAGGGCAAAAGTGATCTGCTGTTGGATATTGGTTGCTCAAGTTTGTTTATTTATTTATTTGTTTGTTTTTGTTTTTGTTTTTGTTTTTTTTTGGACATATCTAGTTGTTTGAAGGAATTGCGTTCGTTGAAAAATTTCAATTCACTCAAAGCGATTCTGTCCGCTTTGCAAAGCGAGCCTGTGTACCGTCTGCGCAGCGCCTGGTCACTGGTGTCCAGCGACATGTTGGACTTTTTCCAAGAATTGTCGCGCGTGTTTGGCGAAGACGACAACAGCGCCGCCATTAGAAGCTTGCTGCTCAAAGAGGGCACTTCGAAAACGGCCGTCGGTGTTGGCGCCAAAACCAGGCGAGTCAAATTGAAACGCTACCGGCGAACTGCCAGCTGTGACATGGTACAATCCTTGCATTGTTTGTTTATTTTATTTGTTTATTTGTTTATTTGACTCCAGCTCGAAGTGCGTGGAACAGTTCCTTATTTGGGCACGTTTTTGACTGATCTTAGTATGATTGACACCGCCTTTTCCGACTTTACTTCTGGTTTGTGAAATTTAAATTTCATTTCATTTTCACACTTTCATCATATTCAGAAGGTTTGATCAACGTCGACAAACGACGTCGTGAATATGACGTCATTGGTCAAGTGAAGTTGATACAGAAAAATGTCAAATATTACCGTATAAAAATGGATCCGAAATTTTGGGTTTGGTTTCGTGCACTGCCGGACTTGGACGAAAAGCTCTGGTATATTTATTGGCTTTATGACAACAACATGAACAAATGGCAAGCAAACAATTTACAATAATTTTTCAGCTATGATTTATCCTGTTGCATTGAGCCGACCAAAGAGGAATGTTCAATCAGTTGTTCGAAGATTTGCTCCCAGTAAATTTCACAGCATTCATTTTCCTCTTTCAACTCGGATTGTATTATTTTTCATATTTTTTGTTTTGTCAGATTATTTTCCGAAGATGAATTTTCAAATTCGAGTTCCGGTTCGCCGAATCGAGTGACCAATCGCCGTCGTTGCAGCCAGCTCTTGTCGGCGGTGAAGCTCCTCGACCGGAGCATCTTCTACCAGCCGCTGAAGGACGACAACGAATCTGGCACCACGGCTGACTCCGCCCACGGGTCCGGGGCTTCTTCAATCAACAAGCAACGGTCGCCGGTCGACGCCGGCGCCGACTGCTACATCGTGCGGGTGACGTTGGAAAAGTCGCTCCAAGGTGACGTCAACTACGAGACGTTGTACAAATCGGTCAAGGTGGGCTTGAATTGCAATTTTATTTTCTATTTTGAATTTATTTTTTGTTTAAGCTGGAAAATTGCGATCGTACCAGAGATTTGATCAAAAAAGCTTTGGCCAAACACAACGTCAACGCCAGTGCGGATCAGTTCAGCATTGTTCAAATACTGCCTGACGGAAGTGAATTCGAAAAAAAAAATAATATTATTATTAAAATTTGCATAATTGTGTTTTTTTTTAATTTTCAGAACAGCTTCAACTGCCGGAGCAAGCGAACGCGTTCTATGCGGCGGCCAATCGGATGGAAAAGATGACATTCATGTTGAAGAAGAGAGAACTTGGCTCCACTCCGTCGGTGCAACGTTCGGACAGTAGAATGTCCAGCAATTTGTCCAGATGGAGCAGTACGGGAACTTTGGCATTTGTTTGATAAGCTTTTTTATTATTTTTTTTCTGCCACTCCCTCTTTGTTGGTTTGCATGCTCGAACACACACACACACACACACAACAGCTCGACGGAGATATTCATTTCAAATTTTGCACAATCCAAGCAGTCATTGGAAGAATGATTGTTTGAGAATAATATTTTTACCCACTCATTCAGTCTCTATGCATTTGTTTGTTTATTTGTTTGTTTGTTTGTTTGTTTGTTCGCATGGTTTTGAACAGCGGCAGTGATGTTGATCACGACGACGTTCTGTTTCTGTTTCAAGCGTCAGAAAGTAAGCAATTCCCTTTTCAAACATTCTTCTATTCACGTTCATCTTTTTCTCTTTCAATTTTTCCCTTTTCCCACTTTTATTCAAAAGAAAAAAATTATCTTCCCCAAAACAAGAAAACAAATTCAAAATATTGAATAAAGATGACAGGCATGTGTTTTAAAAATAGATTTATCGATTGTTTGTTTATTTGTTTGTTTTAGGAAAGGTCTTCATTTTTGTTGCAAGTATTTTCATTTTGACGCACAATTCAAGCATACATTCTTCGCATTAGTTGTTTGGGTGTAAGCCCATTTGTTCAGTGGTTGCTTTTCAAAGTTGAAGCTGAAGTGACTTCAACTTACACTTCCCACCCACCTATTTATTTATTTATACTCTTTTTATTTACTTTCAAACATTTCACATGCTCTTAATATATATATATATATATATATATATATATATAAGAACTACCGGATAATGAATTTCAATTGTTTTCATCAAACAAAAAAAAAAAAAGAAAATGCCATTCACACTGTGGCAATTGTTAATCTCCATCTGATGTATTTGATGATGCTCATCAGACAAGCTGGTGAAATTCATCGGCAGCTTGCTTCAACAGCCGTTGCTTTGTTCCACAATGATGCTTTCATTATGAATTTCAAGCCAGCATTCTCAAACACGCAAACTCGCCCAAACATCGTCGATTTGCCTACGAATTTGCCGCCGCCGGGCAGATTTTCATTTTCACTAATAATCTGCTTGCTTGCGTGCCAGCCGGCAACAATCATCAACATTAAATTAAATGAACAACAACAATAGCAGTGCAACAATGTCTGGCATGTATGCATCTATTTCAATGCTTGTATCGACATATCGACTGTTCAGATGATACTTTGGTGAGATGCTCTTTCTCACTTGCAAGTCATTTATTTATTGCTCTTTTCACTTGAATTCAATTTATTTGTTTTAATTTTTTTCTAATCTTTGAAATGATTACTAATACATGCTTCATGTGTATGCATGTAAAATGTGTGGTGAGTGTGAATAATTTTCACTTTTTCCATTGTCTCATTTTGAAAATTTTAAAATATTCCACCTACTTACTTATTAATTATCATTTTGGCATCAGTCTGTTGGTCTTTTTCTTTTCATTATTTTTTCAAAATTCACTTGCAACATGATTCGTATTATTTTTCTCTTTCTTCACACAAATCAATCATATTTTATTTTTAACACCTTAAAAATTTTATTTTCAATTTCCACATCATATAAGTTATATTTATTTGATTATTATTCCACGTTATGGTAACTTTTTAGCATATTAAATTACTTAAAAGTGCATATTAATTAAATTTAGCCTAAATTGTACCTTTATTTTCTTCCACATTTACAGTATAAGGATAGAATTAACTGAAATGCAAATGAAATATTTATGCATTATTGTTATAACTGTCAAGTGGTCATAATCTTTTCGTTGGGTGAATAGTATAAGATGAAAGCAACACAGAGGCAAGAGTAAATGATGAAAACGATGTTGAGATGAAATTTTCATTTGCACTGCTTTCAAAATTCTGTTTATTAGTGTTTGTCTATTTGAAGCAAACAAAAATCAAGCATTGCTTGACGCATAAATGATCTGCCAAAAGAATAAAATGCACACTGTCGAAACACAACTAAAAATGAATAAAGTAAGGATGTTGAAGAACAATGCGTCACCGTTTTGCATCACAAATGTATTTTTGAAACGTTCAAACGTATTGAATTATATCAAATCAAAAATTGCAATAATAATTTAATGATAACATTGACATTGGTGAGTATTTTTTTCTTTTCACAATCAAATAGAACAAGCAATACAATCATCTGTGGCAAAGTGCCATTGAACGTGTCTCTTGTATCCACGCATTTGGAACAGCAGTGAAATAAAAAATATTATAATACAGTGTAGTGTAATGTAATGTGATTGTTGAATTTTCAGACGACGACTTTTGGCTAGACAAGCCTGAAGAAAGAAAGAAAAACTCGAGCGAACGAACGATATTCTCGAATAAAAGTTCCAATTAAGCATGCTTCGTCGAAGCTACAGCTTTCAACAGACTCGACCAGCATTTCAGCGGTCGCGGTCATTGTCCATTTCACGTTCCTCATCGTTTGTGGTCAACGCACCGTACACAATATCCCACAGCGACTCCGCCGTTTTCACTCGCACTCCGCGCAGCTATTTACCATTCAGCTCGTACAAGCCGTTCATTGCGCCCGCCTACGGTGTCGTCCACAGGGCACCGAGATATTCAGATCGGTATCCGCATGTGCGTTACTCTGGATATGGGGAAGAAACGCCAGGTTTGGGATAATTTGAAATAACACATCACATCAGCATTATCATTTTCTTGTTGTGCTTCTTCTTTTTCTTCTTCTTCTTTTTCAGGATTGAACATTATCAATTATACAAGCACGCTGAAACCGTCCCATTACACGCAAAGTTACAAACCGTTCAAACAATACATGGACAATACGCTATCAATGTACCACAGCAATATTAAACTGTCGCCATCATACGGCTACACACCTCCGCGTTATGGTACTCCGCATCGAACGTACGTGCATCACATGGACGTGGAGGACGCTGTAGATTTGTACAAGAAAAGGTGCATGACGTCGAGCGCGTTGGTGAAGTATTGGCTCACACCGACCAATTCTGAAACGCGTAGACGTCGTGAGCTCAGAGAATTCGAACCACTCTACCAGCCCAGTTATTACCGTATGAAAAATGAACTGCCACGCCCGTGGAGAAGCTTCACCCACCGGCTCATCTGCTAATTCTGCCAATCAGTCATATTTATTTTCATTGTTTTTGTGTTATTTTTTTCATTCTTTCTTTTTCAAACAACACCACGCATTATTCATTATTACAAACTTTGCTGCATGCATTAAAGCAACATGTTAAAGTCGGCGGCTCATGCTGATTTTATTTTACTTTATCCAATCAGCAATACGCAAACATGCTTTGTTTTTCGTTTCACGTTTACATTCTCATCGTCCGTGGTGAATAGGAAAATGAAAAATTAAAACTTATAAAAATTTATAAAATTTTAATTAAAATTAAAAAAATTAGGTTACTGTGAGACGTTAATTATAATGATCAGTTAATTATGAGTTGCATAGCAATAAACATGAAATCCATGAAGCAGCAGCGAAACCCAGCAGGAAAAAACACACTACACAAAATATGAATTTGCCATAGAGTTCTTCCATTGCTTCTCTGTATGCTTCAAAGATTCTGCCATCTAGGGAACCTTCTTCCTGAGACTCCTCGAACGTTTTGAACTTCTGAGACTTCACGCCTGCTTCCAGCTGTGCCTCGGTCACCTTTGGACGTTCAGCGTCGAACTTTCCCGTTTCTGAATCGGTTTTCTCGTTGTCCACAAGCACCAAATACTTTCCTGGTGCCGTCACTCCCGAAAACCATTCATAAAAGCTTTCCTCCAAAGAGTTCGGTACAGAGTTCATTCTAGTGGGACAAAACAAAATGTTTTACTGACAGAAATTTTAATACGATCAAATTTACTTACTTTCAACAGTTCAAGAACCGTTTGCTAGCTGTTTAAAATGCGACAATAAAAATAAATTTTTATTCCAAAGGAGCGTGGTGAGTGACTTTAAAGTAGAGACTTTAAAGTTAAAATGATCACTTTTTGTTACTGGTTTAAACTAAAAGTAAAATAAATTTAAAATGTTATGAATAAATAACAAGAATGTCATAAACTTTAAATTTTCTATAAAATTATTATAAATTATATTTATAAATATTATAATACGATGCATACACAAAAATGAAAATTTATCAATTTAAAAACCAAAAATACCTCAATATGTACTTCATTTTCTTCAAATGATAGTTCATACTGTAGATGTGATTTGTCATTCTGGTAATGTACGTAATGCTGTTGCCTAAGTTAACAAATTCTTGGTACGTAATTTTGTAATTTTCTCTCATTTTATGGGTACTAAACTCATCAAAAGGTGTAATTCATGCAAATGCTGTATGGTTGTTTATAAATGACGGATAGCTAATCAGAAATTTTGTTTCTCAATTTAATTCTGCTTTTATAATGAATAGTTAATAGATAATGTAAAACAATCGCAAAATTTTATTTCGTCTCACGTACAGTAACGTTACCATTGTATGATGAATGCAAGTAATTACAGTTATGTCATTTTATCAAATTTGAGGTGGCATTTTTTTTGTCTAACGTTAGCATAATTCAGTAATTCATTTTATTTTTTGTTTATTTTAAGGGTACCCTTTTTATTTTTTTTCTGTATTATTATTTTGAAAACCTCTCAACGCGTCAAGAAGTTTTACTTTTTGATTAATTAAAAATAGAGGTAATATAAAAGCTTTGAAAACCGCTCTGCAAGATCACATTGTTAGGGCACCTGTTCATTGCTACATTGTTCCACATTCTTATTAAATTTAATAAAAAATTTTTTTACAAACAGAATTCAATTAAATTCTTTTCAGGTCTTTTAATACATTCCCTATAGAGTGATGGTGAACGTTTGCCGCTGAATGAGAACTCATTTTGATGGTTTTTATGGTTTCGGTATGATTTTTTGTTTTTGTAAATTTTAACAGCATTGTATTCTACTACATCAGATTTGTATTGTTGTGAGAAAAATTTATTTACCTTTTCATGACCTGTTAAAAGTTGTTTGTTACAAGTAAAAACATTATTGACAAATTTGCATTTTTTAAATTGGAATTGTACAAAAGTATTGCAATTGTTTTGGTATGGTTCAAGTTGAAAGGGCATCAGTTTTTTTTGGTTGAGAGTTGATCAAAATGGCTACTGGAACTGGGTGCGAATGTTGTAAAATATCGATGCGGGGCGGGGCAGTGGTTATCATCTTTCATCAGATGTTTGCATTCGTTTAATTGTAATTCATATTATCTGTAAAGCTGGCATGGATGCAATTATTATACTTTTATAAAAGTCCATTGTTGTACTGAAAGTTGTGTTTTGAACAGCAGACTTTTGCTCTGCACAGCATTTTGTCAGTTCATGTCAAGTGTTCTTTCAGAGATGATCTTCTCTTCTCAACTTTACAGATCAACTCTGAAGATGAGCTCCATATGTGTTGCCCATTCAATACCCAAATTTATAGTACCTTCAAAATGGCGGAATTACACGAAGACTCATCGATGAGATTATTAACAGATCTGATGTGCACTATTGTAGGTAAATTCAGATTTGTTGTTTTGCTTTGAAATCTGCTTAGATATCCTGTTGTTGTTTTTCTGCCTGGGCTTCTTTTTTGCAGCATTCATAGAATACGTATTATGTAAAATCACAGACCAGAATCAGCGGCGGAAGAGAGAAATAGCAACTGGAAAATGCACATCATTGTGAACTTCGGTTATTCTTAAAGCAGTTTACAGATGCGACATTAAGATGTTTTGTTTAAATAAAGTAAATGGAAATTATATAATAGTCTTTAAAAACTTGATATCACTAAAATAAACGGATTGGCAATGGCGTTTTGATGGTAACTTTTTGCAAATATTTGAATCTTCAGCTGCTTATCATTGGTTTGATGTTGATAAATTATGTGAATTCATTTTGCAAACTATGATCATATTCACATTCTATTAGAACAGACAGTACAATCATATGCCCTATACAGCCATTAAGCGTGTATTTTACATTCTCGTATTTTGAACAGCACTGAAATAAAATATTATAATACAGTGTAATGTAATGTGATGGTAGAATTTTCAGACGACGACTTTTGGCTAGGCAAGCCTGAAGAAAGAGGCAAAACTCGAGTGAACGAACGATATTCTCGAATAAAAGTTCCAATTAAGCATGCTTCGTCGAAGCTACAGCTTTCAACAGACTCGACCAGCATTTCAGCGGTCGCGGTCATTGTCCATTTCACGTTCCTTATCGTTTGTGGTCAACGCACCGTACACAATATCCCACAGCGACTCCGCCGTTTTCACTCGCACTCCGCGCAGCTATTTACCATTTAGCTCGTACAAGCCGTTCATTGCGCCCGCCTACGGTGTCGTCNGGGATAATTTGAAATAACACATCACATCAGCATTATCATTTTCTTGTTGTGCTTCTTCTTTTTCTTCTTCTTCTTTTTCAGGATTGAACATTATCATTTATACAAGCATGCTGAAACCATCCCATTAAACGTAGAGTTACAAACGGTAAAGATAATGCATTGATATTCCACGCATTATTGCTTAATTATACTGCTTATGTTTAATGATTGCAGCATACATTAAAGCAACAACGGTCGGCTCTTTCTGACTTTATTTTATTATTTTTAATCAGCAATGCGGAAATAAGCTTTGTTTTTTGTTTCACGTTTACACCCTCGTCGTTCTTGGTGAATAGGAAATGAAAACTACGTTTATAAAATTTTACTTAAAACATAAAAAATTAGGTTATTATTAAACGTTAATTATCGTTATCATTAGCATTGTCATCAGCATAATGATAAAGACATGACCCATAGAGCAGTTGTAAAACCCAACAGGAAAAAGCACACTACACAAAGTATGAATCTGCTATAGAGCTTTTCTATTAGTTTGCTGTATGCTTCGGAATTTGTGCCGTCTTGTGCAGTTTCTTCCTGAGAATTCACGCCTGCTTCCAACTGTGCCTCGGTCAGCTTTGGACGTTCAGCATCAAACTTTTCCGTTTCTGAATCGGTTGTCTCGTTGTCCACAAACACCAAATACTTTCTTGGTGCCGTTACCCCCAAAGACACCTCATAAAAGTTTTCCTCCAAAGCGTTCGGTACAGAGTTCATTCTAGTGGGACAAAACAAAATGTTTTACTGACAGAAATTTTAATACGATCAAATTTACTTACTTTCAACAGTTCAAGAACCGTTTGCTAGCTGTTAAGAAGGCGACAATGACAATAAATTTTTATTCCAAAGGAGCGTGGTGAGTGACTTTAAAGTAGTACAGCACTTTAAAATAATCACTTTTTCTGCTATTGGTTTTAATTAAAATTGAAGTAACACTAAAATATAAAACTTTGCTTTCAAATTATTATAAATTATAATTATTAATATTAAAATTAGATGAATACGCAAAAATTAATAATTATCAATTTAAAAACTAAAAATACCGCAATATGTACTTCATTTTCTTCAAATGATAGTTCATACTGTAGATGTGATTTGTCATTCCTGATCAACAATGGTAATGTAAGTAATGCTGTTGCCTAAGTTAACAAATTCTTGGTACGTAATTTTGTAATTTTCTCTCATTTTATGGGTACTAAACTCATCAAAAGGTGTAATTCATGCAAATGCTGTATGGTTGTTTATAAATGACGGATAGCTAATCAGAAATTTTGTTTCTCAATTTAATTCTGCTTTTATAATGAATAGTTAATAGATAATGTAAAACAATCGCAAAATTTTATTTACCTTTTCATGACCTGTTAAAAGTTGTTTGTTACAAGTAAAAACATTATTGACAAATTTGCATTTTTTAAATTGGAATTGTACAAAAGTATTGCAATTGTTTTGGTATGGTTCAAGTTGAAAGGGCATCAGTTTTTTTTGGTTGAGAGTTGATCAGAATGGCTACTGGAACTGGGTGAGAATGTTGTAAAATATCGAAGCGGGGCAGTGGTTATTATCTTTCATCAGATGTTTGCATTCGTTTAATTGTAATTCATATTATCAATACAGCTGGCATGGATGCAATTATTACGCTTTTATAAAAGTCCATTGTTGTACTGAAAGTTGTATTTTCAAGTCTCACATGCATTGCATAGCATTTTGTGACTTCATATCAGGCGCTCTCTCAGAAATGAAGTTCTGTTGTCAACTTTACACATCAACTGAGTAGATGAGCTTTTTATGCCTTGGCCAGTCAAATACCCCAATTCAAATCGTACTAGGAGCCCTGCTCCGGAGACTCGTACTCATTCCCTCCACGTTTTTTTTCACATCTCCCCCCCTCCCGAACTCATTCCCTCCAAGTCCCCGTGAGGGCTGTCACGATTTTTTTCCAGATGACCCTCATTGAATCAAACAACTTGTTCCACACTCGACGGATCCATCAATCTGATACGCTGAAGACGCATCCTCCGCATCAGATGGCAGCCTTATTCCATAGATGCAAATTATTATGGACGGTGCTCTGCCCAGTGCACATCGAAATTGCCGTCACACCTGACACTCAATATTACTGTACCGAGACTGCAGAGTCATCTCATATTTCCAGTTACCGTATCGTTTACAACTCATCATTATTGATTTACCGTATCACACCTGCTTATATTTTTAATAAAAATGATTACTGAAAATCTGTTTCGTGTTACGTCATAATTGCCTAACTATACGCACATTTTGTATATACATTATGTCAAACATTCTAATTATTCATTTAAAAAATCTCACATCTGAAATATGTACCGGTTGTAGGTATAGGTCATTTAATCTAAGTAAAAAGTTAAAAAATATTACAATTCACTTTCGTATCGCATTTTAATAACTTATTAAAAAACTCCCATTGTTTAAATGTTTGAAAAGTGATTTGCTTTTAAAAAACAAATTTAATGAACAATCATACATCTATTGAAAGCTGAACATTGTGGTGGGCTGCAGCTGCAAAGCAAACAAACGTCAACTTGTTTACCAGAATTTTCATGCAAATTTTTGATCCTGGCCTTGACGTTTATTTACTCTGCAGCTGTAGCTCACCATTAGCGTCAACTTTTAATATATTTCTTAAATTCAGTTTTAATTGGTTTTTTGAGTAATTCAATGATATCTCGTAGTGGAAAAGAACATAATAATTATTATTGTAAAGTTTTAAACTATATGATGCTTTTGCTGTGATTTTAGATTAAAAGTCGTAAAAATCTTTGTTTGCTCAGCGTGCTGAATAGCTACCACAGTAGGACTTGTTTACCAGAAAATGTATGCAAATTTCTATTCCACCGCTATGTGTACTCTTACTTGGCTTTAGTTTCAATTGTTGCGGGCGTGCGGTATGCGTTGTGAGTGCAATGGCGTTCTTTATGCGATTAAGATCATTTAACAACATTGCAAACGGCTTTGCTTATTGTTCATTATTGTTTCATTTCTTCAAATTACCTCATCTGCATTTGAAAAAACGTGAATACAAGATTTGCATGAAGGCTTCGATGGCCTCTCTTTTTAGTAAGTTCTATTCATTTTACATCTTCTGTTATTGATTAAAAGCATAGTTCAGAATAAACATTGAAACTACAATTGTTATTAGAACAAGCTTTTTAAGTTTCTAAATTTCATGACTATCATAACAACGAACTTTAAATTATTTCGTAAATAAATAAATTCTGCTTATAAGTTAATGTATAAAATGTATATTTATATATGTAAAATGTTTCAATATTTCACAATAAGGAGCATAATAAGTTCAATTATTATTATTATTATTATTATTATTATTATAGAGCTTAGCAAGGATATATTATCAGAATGCAAGGCCAGTTATGTTTTTCGGTATTATACACACAGGCAAAGTTAAATAGCGCTACGTTGTTAAGGTTGTTTTTCAATTATGCAAATCAGTTTTGCTCTAGTGTTATCAGTAGCAGAGCGCTTTGTTTGCTTTGCTGGCGTGGCTGTGTAATAGCTGCATTAGTTTGTGGTCAATCAGTGAGTTTTATTTCAAGGAATTGTAGGCTAACGATGTGCAGTGATTGAACCAGGATGAGCAGGCATTGGAAAGCAGGATCCACATCCATGAAAGAGATATGTTTTACGTTTTACTTTATTTCAATTATTTGTAAATTATTTATTATGATTTAGAATTGTATTAAAAGAACGAGATGGACTTCAACGATCAGAAGACGCTTGTCTATTCAGGGAAGTTGTATTCTTTTTTGATTCATTTTTATAACTTCAAATTATAAATCAAAAATACGTCTTGAGTCTATAACAATTCTATTTTGTGAACTTTGCGTGTAATTGAAAAGCAATGATATGTTATTTTTGAGAATGTAATTTCAAAATTAGCATGTCATTTTTAACTATTATTCCGTATTAAATGAAGCATTTCATTCAATGATTGGAATTTTAATAGCTTTGAAGAAGAATGAAGACGCGGACGAAACGAAGCAGAGTGGAAAGCAAAAGGTATGTGCAGTTTCCCATGGGTCCCTATTCTGTAGGTCTCGTATGCGGATACTTCAAAAGGGTGAAGTTATCCCGTAGTTTAATTAAGCTAGGGACAGACCTGTATGGTTGAGATTTGAAATAATGCAGTATTTGGGCTTTGACGCAGCAAAATCTTTGTCTTCATGAGTGGCAATATTTTGAAACTTTTATTTATTTTCATTCTACGCTTAGTTTCATTTCTAGACATGCACTTTTATATTACTTTTAATAATTTAATTATTTTTGTGCTTCCATTTTTAAAATGATATTTTTTTTGTTTAAGTGCTGTTGTTGAAGTTGCTGAAGTGTTGCATGTATTTTTTATATTATGATTTTCTTTCCAAATTTTACCAGTTATTATTTATTTGGTTCTTTCCTATTTTGACGTTAATTTGAAATAAAGCAACTCATGATACACATTGCATGCATATTCGGTAACACGTATCAGATCCTACTGTAATGCATGAAGAAATTATGCAAAATGAAAAATCAACCATGACAATGGACAAGATGGATATCAGCATTGATTGATTGGTCAGTTGAGATGAGTGAGCATTGGAATAGTTTTCATCTTCAATCATTTATGCTATTTTTATCTTTTTTTTATTTTTGAGCTTGTTATTCATAACTTTTAGAATGTAGCTCAATATTTTTTATATTATTAGCCCGATTTTTGTTTTTTACTAATCAAGATAGTTTACTTTTTTCCAATTTTGTTTCGCTTTTTGCATCTGTCTTTGGTTAACAACTTTTGTACATTTTTGTTTTTCATTGAAATTTGTTTCTGTTTGCTTTTCTGCAATTTCTCATGTCAACAGAAAGATTGTTCATTACAAAGATGCAATTAATACATTTTGCTACCACTCTTAGAGACGAAACAAAAGTCCAATGCTGCATTATTTCTCATCAATGACGACCGTGTAGGGTTAATTAACATAAGGAAATATCATGTTTGCCATTAACAGTAGCCAGTCAGTGATATCAATTAGAACTTAGTAATGAAATGAAATTTAAATTTATAAAAATCAGTTCACATAAGCCAATTGAGTAGATTAAGACATTTATAAAAGTAAGCAAAAGAGTTTGTTAAATCGTTTTAAATGTAAACCAAAAACAGTGCGAGAAAACAATTGTTTACTAATGAAAAGCTTTTTGGGAAGTAAATGTGCAATGTAATAAAAAGGGAATAGTTAAAATCTGGCATAAATGAGTTTTGAGAAATGGCAAACATGCCCAGAGTGGGACTTGAAATATTCAAAGCAGGTGGAGGATGGAGAGACCAAAATGGGTCCCACCTAGGAGCGTGAAGCTCCCTTCCTTTAAACAAGGGAGAGTGCGAGCGCTTTTCTTGCTCTTTGAGCAGGCAAAATGCAGGATTCTGAAGCTTGAAGCGGGAAAAGGCTATGCTTTCAGCGCAGAAGAGGTGGGAGAAGTGAGACTTTGTTGCTTTGCCCACCCCCTGGAACGCGTGAGGGCTTGGCACTTTTCCGCAGCATTCAGGTGAATGGAGGAGTTGCGTTTTGCATGCGCAATGAGTGGGGGAGGCTTTCTCGCATTTTTCTTTGTTTTTTAAAGGAGGGATGTTTCGCGCTAAATGCCAAAGTTCAGGGGAGGGGCGGTTTGTCGCTCCTTCCCTGACACCGCGAGGGTGGGAGAGATTTCGCGATTTTTTGAACTTTAAACAAGGGGGGGTAGGTTGCTCAATTTCTTTTGTTTACTTTTTGTTTTTTTGTAGATGTTTTTTGTAGATGTTTTTTGCAGATGTTTTTTGCAGATGTTTTTTAAAAAAATTAAAAAAAAGTTTTTGGTTGCGGTGGGGGCCCGCCGGCCCGGCTGTCCTGTCCCCTTGTCCCCCACCGTTGCCCTAGTACTTGGACTTCCGGCTTCTCAGCCTCGAATTCCACGTGTCTGACGCTCAGATTTGCAGTTGAGATTTTGACCCAGGGTGGATCATACACATCGATCCACCCCTCAGCGGTTCGCACACGATGAACCGCGAACGACGTAGCCCTAGCCTGACGCGTGGATGCCTCATGGCTGAAAATTATCACCGTTTGGCGGCTCTGTTCTCGATGTCTCATGAATAACGAAATTGCTGTCATACATTACACTCAATATTACTGTACAATCTGAGGAACCACCTTAAATTTGCATACTTTTTGCATAATTACAACTCATGTTTACAACAGTTTACCTTTTACGTGTTTGTTATTTCTACTTATTTTTAAATAAAAAATGCTTACTATGAATCTGTTGTTTCGAGTTGCGTCCTTTTACCTAATTAATTTACAATTAAAATGGATTACAACTCATATTGTATTTACATTGCTTTTTAGGCATCTTAATTATTTTTAAATTATCTGTAAAAGATGATGAAAAATACCTGCAATTAATCTCAGTTTTCGAGTGGTGTCATTTAACTTATTTAGTATCCAATCATTGGATTCATTCAATTTGGCATTTACATTGCGCTTTATACTTTCTAATTATGAGTTTTACAAAGTTTTTTAACTATTTAACAAATATCATTACTTAATACAAGCTCAGTTTTATTGCATTTCTTTCCTAATGATTACGGATTAATAAAAAATCTAGTTATATAAAATTAAATCATCTTATTTATGAAATACAAATGCTTATATAAACTCATTATGTTGCACCTTATCTAAACTGACTGTTTATTTTACTTACAAATAGTTTTTGCCCACTTAAGTTGAAAAACAATGAATGGAAATTTTTCCAGTCAAAAAATTTATCACAAAATACACTTCTTGAGAAACGTTAATAAAAGCATTGATTCAATATTTATAGGATTATTACAGTCTCCTTAACTGTTGATTATATTGTTTTAAGAAAACTGATTTTTGACTAAAACAAATCATTCAACCAATAAGTAGAACAAAATTAATTTTTATAAAGTTAACACAGTTTATCAAATTTTCTTTACATTTAAAATAACTTTAGTGTTTGTTGAATTATTTAGTAAAAAAATGAAAAGCATTAATGTTGGTTTTATTTCTGAAACATAATTAGAAAGCAAATTTAAATTTAAAATCAACTGAAATTAAATTGTCAAAAAATGAGATGAAATTAGTTGAAGAAATGAATGTAGTTGCGATTATTATAATTCTGAAAAATAATTGCTTATTATTACTAAATTAAAATTGCTAAACTGAAGAAAGGTGCAACAACAAAGGAAGTAGTTACATGATGACAGCAAGTCGTTGTAGCTAATCACTCCTTGACAGAGAACATTACCCGGCAATAACTTCCAATCACATGAAAACAACACTTACCGCGTCAATGGCTTTGGCGCCTATAGCGAGGCTTCACTACGTCAAAATGAATTCTCATACCTGCATCACCACAGATACATAGGAATTCATTTAGATCAACGTCCACCAAGCACACACAATGGACAGGGTCATCTCGTCTGAAAATCGTTCTGGTCAGAAGCAACGGGGTCTTCTTAGCTCAGCCAGTACTGTCCTTTCGTAGGGACTCGGCGGGAGAGGCAGGGACAGTCAAGCCGGGCACTACCTTGCTTCTGATCCCATTGCGGGGATCTAGCAAGGCGGCAGGCCTCTGGTACCGCAACCGGGTGAGGAAGAGGTGAGCTGTGAAAATATGGACTTTCATCATTTGAGACGGTTAGGATCGCACGTGCAGCGTAACCCGTCGAACTGCTGCACGTCACCCTATCTCACATTCCTCCTAACCTTGCACTGCTATTCTCAAACATTTACTTATTCCTAATACTCAAACTATAGCAGTGCCAAAACAGCTCACTAAACTCAATAATATTAATCTTAGAAATGATCGACAAATTAATCAACCATTTTTCTTTCCGCAAATGAACCCTAAACTCATCTCGACAAGGCATGGGACGT
>JYDV01000192.1:0-21600 GCA_001447645.1 Trichinella pseudospiralis
GAGGAAGCCTTGAAAATTATCTAAAAAATCACTCAACTAACATCAAGCGTAAAATTAAGTTCTGTTTGCAAATTGCGTCTGCTGTGCAGTATTTAAAAAGAAAAGGTAGTTGAAATGTTTTCTTTTATTTATTATTTATTGCGTATTTCTACACATAATCAGCATTCTAATGTAACTTCATTAAAATTCACATTCTCGAAGAAATATTACAAAGAGTGATAATGAAATTTCAGATTACTTCACTCCGCTATCACTAAAGTTTCGAACTCTTGTGACATTCAGTTAAATATTATGTTCAATTAATTTGTAGAAGAAAATATATTCTTAAGGCAGCAAGCAATAAATTATTTCATTATTAATCATTTTTGTAGATTTGATCCATCGTGACATTGCCGCAAGAAACTGCTTGGTGTTTAAAAGCAGTGATAAGATCACCGCAAAGCTGTCTGATTTCAATTTGTGCAAAGAAATATACGAAGAAGAGAAAGAATCTCCCTGCATTTCTCTGCGCTGGAGCGCTCCTGAATCGTTGGGTGAATGTATGTGGTCATTTGAATCAGATTTGTGGATGTTTGGCGTTCTGATGTGGGAACTCTTTACCAATGCACTTTATCCACATGACAAGAACAGCTTCGAAAGCACTGAAGATTTTTGGTCATATTTAATGGAAGGGAACACATTGGAAATGTTGCCAGAGATTCCAGTTGCAATTCAAACAATAATTCTTCGTCTGAACTCCATAAATCCAGCTAAGCGAGCAGAACTGGGACCCGTGGGGAATGAGTTGACTACTTTATTCAGTGAATGCTAAATGCGCCACACAATAGATTACTCATTGAAGAGTCATTTCTTCAAAACTCAAACTAATTAACTTAAAAGTAGCAATTCCTATTATTATTATTATTATTATTATTATTGTTATCATTATGCTAATTACAACTAATTTTACTGATATTATTTTATGAATTCATTAAATAAAATGATTACAACATACTTTCTACACATATTGTCTTTAATTAATTCGTGAGAATACCTGAATTCATAATTCCTTATTTCTGTTGCACAGAAAAGAATAAAGCTTGCCAATATACTCGAATTAGATATGCATATGTAAACCACATAGCAAACAAACTTGATTATACAACATTTTTGAAATGTATTTTCAATATCATACAAAATTCTGAACAGCAATCCTCCACTTCTAATTACAAAAAGGACAATTTACGCATTTGAACAAAGATCCTATTATATCAAGGTTACCATGATCTGCCGGATGCTTGTCTTTTAACGAAGCATTTCACGTGTTCAAATAGGTAAACACGTACTGTGGTCGACTTGTGCTTGTGTAATTAATGCAAACTGAACCTTTTCTAAACTTGGAGCTTTACTCAACACTGCTCTCTTTGATTGTAGCATCTGAAAGAAATCATCTAGATCTCAAAATGCATGAAACAAACTGCATTTCACCATCTAAACTGAGCAATAACAAATTTTTGTAAAACTCGCAGCAATCTAAAATGGTTTCAATAAATAATCAGCACGTCATAATATACCTCGACTTTTTCAATCAAAGTTTTCAACTATACTCACTATATTGTAATAGTAAATGCGAACAGTTAAGTTGTAAATGCTAGCCCTTAAATTAATTTGAACTGGTGATTCATACGGTAACAAAGAATTTAGTTACGCTACATCAAAATTTCACATTGTCACAAAATTTCTTCATGTGATACAATTTTTCATAGAAATTTTTAATCTGAAATACAGTTAAGTCAAAATCAAGATAAATAAATACATAACCAGCACTGCCGCTATTATTCATAATGTGGCATCTTCTTTTTTTGAATAAAAACCATATTTGATTTTTCTTCATTGATGAATTCCTGAATATCACTTTTGTAACTCTAAATAAAATAACATTAAAGGGAAACAACATTAAACAACATTAAAACACGTTGCATTAAATGTCCATATAAATAGCGAGCAAAAAAATTTCACTCATTTTCTTAACCCGCTTTCCTGAAGTACGGTTGCCTTCGGTGAGCGCTGATACCTTTATGCGGTTTAAGCGCAGTGTAATATTTCACTGACTTGGCTAATGACATATTAATTTTTCAGCTTCCTTGCTAGTCAACCATGAAAGACAATAATGACAACAAGCGACAACTGCAGGTTCGTTGCCAATCTGATAAAGGTATCAGCAATAGCTGCCTTCTATTGAGAATTCAATCAAATAAGAAGAAGCCAGTGGCACGAGTAAAGCCAATGCTAAAGGTATGTGCGGAAAACAAATAGAACAAAAGACTATACTTTTATAAATTAATTATAAACAGAATATTTACAATGAAAATGCATCAGTCATATATAAATTATATATATATATACAAAAATTAAATAATTACTCAAATGATCATTTATTTATTTCTTCAGGACCAACCAGCCCAAACAGAGGAAGTCAACCCATTGACAGGAAATGGATATTCAATTTTAACTGCATGTAGATCAAAGGCGAACAATCCAATGAGAGTGCGTTTACAAAAATATTCTCAAATTTGCTGAATATGCAAAACAAGTTTTAAATAATATTTTTGAAATCATTGTAGATTATGATGGTTAAATTGAATTATTATTATTATTATTATTATTATTATTATTATTATACTTCAATGAATAAGGATAATTTAGCAAATAATGATTAAGTAATTTTTTAATTTTCCAGGAATTTTACCGAAAACAGTTGGCCAATGAAAGGTATTTTCATGGTTACTTGACAGAAAAGGATGCTTCTCAAATATTGAAATATAAGCCGCACGGTTGCTTCTTGGTTCACACTACAAATGAGCGCGGTATTCTGAAGCCAGTGGTGCTGTCCGTCAAGTACAATGGAGAAGTTGTTCATCATGCGTTGAATGTTAGCTTAATGGGAGTAAGTGAACAAAATGAATAATTTTCTTCAACAGTTTCACCGTTTCAATTATTACAAAGCACATTACAAGCTGCACTGTTTCGACACATTTCGAATTTTTACAAAATCATATATCATTTTGTTGATCAATCACTATGTAAAATGTGCATTTGTCCTTTAGAAATGCTTCGGAAGAACCAGAGTATTCAATTCTGTTCCAGAAATGATTGCACATCATATGGAAAGCGGAGAGTTCATTGATGACAGAATAAAACTTCAGCTGAGCACAGCGGCAAATTTTTCTGATTGGCAAATTAAAACTGAGGAAGCAGTTATCATTAGGGAAGACATTGCACAGGTAAATGCATCAAACACTTCTTAGTTAACACTTAGAAATTATAATAAAACTACGTACCTGTTTTAGGGATCATTTGCAAAGGTATCGTTTGGATTTTACATTCACAACAGAAAATACAATGAAGCTGCGATTAAATGCCCGATAGATGTTCCATGGGTAGACACAGTGGGAATGATGTATACAGAACACCGTTTCTTGAAACAGCTAGATTGCCCGTACATTGTCAAGCCTTTTGGAATAACAGTGTTCGCGGAGATTCCAATGATGGTAATGGAATATGCAAGTGGAGGAAGTCTTGACAATTGTCTGAAGCGTTCTTCCTTCAAAGTGCAGCGGAAAATGGAATTCTGCTTCCAAATTGCTTCCGCCTTGCAGTATTTGAAAAGAAAAAGTACCTAGAAAACATTCTTTATTCATTATTTAATGAATGGATTTCTTATAATTAGTCTTCTAATGCAGTTTTATTGAAAGTTAAATTTGTAATGAAATACTACAGACAATAATAATAAAATTTCAAATTACTTCGATGCTTTGACAGATAAGAATGCTAAACATGTAACATTTAGTCAGATAATTTACATAATTAATTTGCCAAAGAACATTTTATCGAATGCAACAATCAATAAGTCATTTCATTGTTGGTTATTTTTTTAGAATTGATACATCGTGATATTGCCGCAAGAAACTGCTTGCTGTTTAGGGATTTTGAAAAGCATACCGTGAAGCTATCTGATTTCAACTTGTGCAAAGCAGAATTTGAAGTAGAAAAAGATCTGCCAAGCATTCCTCTTCACTGGAGCGCACCTGAATCACTGGGTGGGAGTATGTGGTCTTATGAATCAGATTTGTGGATGTTTGGAGTGCTGATGTGGGAAATCTTCACCAATGCACTTCATCCACATGACAACGCCAACATCGAAGATACTGAAGAATTTTGCATGTACTTATTAGAAGGAAATAGCTTGGAAATGTTGCCAGTGATTCCAGCTGCCATACAAACGATTATTCGTCGGCTGAACTCCATTAATCCAGCAAATCGTGGAAATGTGGAAACTGTGCTGAAAGAGTTGAATGATTTGTTAAGTGAATGCTAAGTGCATCACACAGCAGGTTACTCATCAAAGAGCCATTTCTTCAGAATTCAAATTATTTATCCAATAATTCACTTTAAAGTCTTTTCTTGAAAACTCAAATTAATTAATTTGAAAGTAACAATTATGATTATTGTTATTATCATCATCATCATCATCATCATTAGTACTATTATTATCATTATTATCATCTTCAGTCTTACTATTATTTTATAAATTCATCAAATAAAATGGTTAAAATTATTTTTTATAAATAAAATAAATATGATATATTTTTTACATTCATTGTCTTTGATCAACGGATAAACTCATATTCATTCTATTTGTACTGTTGCGTAATAAATTACACAACATAGCAATATACGTAAATTTGCACTACATATGTAAACCACATTTCAAACATTGCACTTGCCTAAGGAACACTTGTGAAATCTATATTCAGTATCATACAAAATCTTGAACAGTAAACTTCCACTTTCATTACCAAGGAAGAAAATTTACGAACCAAAAGAAAAGTGCTATTATATCAAGCTTACAATGATATACTTGCTACTTTCCTTTTCACAAAACATTTCACGTGCCCAAATAGATAAATACGCATTGTCGTCTACTTGTGCTTATGTAATCAGTGTAAAATAATGCAGTGGATCTTTAGTTAAATTAGCCCTTCGTACCATGCAGGACTCACCTGATTCAAACCGTAGATGGATTTTCCCAGCTGGCAGTACTTGTTATTTACCAATCAGCAATTCCATGTATATTTCTTCATTAAGGCGGTCCCAATGTCCATCTGATCTACTTTGAAATTGGACTTCGTTGACTATGACAGAAAATAGTGCAGACAAGATTAGCCCACGGTATGATCGAACGTGTCTTTATAATCAATTCCTTGCAGTTGTGAGTATCCTCTGGCCACAAGTCGCGCCTTTGGTTCCAATCTTCTTTATACTTCGTTTCAAAGACCCATTTACTTTTGATTGTCTTCTTGTGTAAACGCAAGATCGGAAGTATCCATGATTGGTTTTCGCGATGAGCAGACTACACAAATTAGAACTGATCACATTTTAAGCGCCATTTCAAATCATACTCCTGCCTCCGTCAATTTATTAAACGTTTCCCATATTCATTCATTGTTCCTGTATCGTACACATTGTAATATATCTTTCATTGGATTACTACTATAAATAATCCATATATATGATATGTTTCTTAGGGTTGAAGACTATGCAACGTATAGGAAAATCTTGGTATGTAAAATAATAGGCGTTCATCAACATAAACTTTAGCAAATAAAATTACAAAAGCAATTTAACTGTTTAAGTAATAAGAAAATGTCTTGCAATAAGTAAAATGCAAAATTGTATAAACGTAAATAAGCCCATATTTTAATAAATAAAATGTAAAACAAATATAAAACATCACTACAGCTTGCACAATAACGTAAAACAGCCACCATCGTTTTATTCTACGAAAAACACATTATAAGAGCTAACAACTGAACTAATAAAAACAAGTTCAAACAAGAAGCCCAAATAGTTTAGTATAAAAATTTTAGATTTTTCACACTTGAGCAACAAAAAAAGGCACAGAAAAGTTGTGTTCATAAAACTGAAAAATGATGATTACGCATGGCCACAGAAAGTCAACAGCACAGCATCAAAATTAATTCAGAATTTAATAAACAACAAACATCCAATAAGAGAAAAGCTGCTAGCACATGAAATTGTCGAAGTAGGTCGTACAATTTGTTTTCATCGCAGTATAGATTTCCTGTAAACAGCCAATCAAAAATAAGAGGTAGAAATTGTGTGAACAAATAATGAACAAACGCTTCCTGACAGAAGAAACGCTACAGCAAACTACGAGCGGTTAAATTCTGGCGGCAGTTCTTTATAAAAACGGTTTACCAGAAGTTCTAAACACCGCTTCACCTAATTTTAATGCTGTACATAATTAATATGTCTAAACACGGGAAACTGGACGGAGGTCGATGAAATATTGGAATAACGCATTCATCACTTTGGGGGAGATCCGAGCGGTTAAATTCTGGCGGCAGTTCTTTATAAAAACGGTTTACCAGAAGTTCTAAACACCGCTTCACCTAATTTTAATGCTGTACATAATTGATATGTCTAAACACGGGAAACTGGACGGAGGTCGATGAAATATTGGAATAACGCATTCATCACTTTGGGGGAGATCCGAGCGGTTAAATTCTGGCGGCAGTTCTTTATAAAAACGGTTTACCAGAAGTTCTAAACACCGCTTCACCTAATTTTAATGCTGTACATAATTGATATGTCTAAACACGGGAAACTGGACGGAGGTCGATGAAATATTGGAATAACGCATTCATCACTTTGGGGGAGATTAATCTTCTAAATTTTCAATCTCCGCCTTTCTAGGAAATTCTTTGCAGGGCGCATACAAAGTGGTCATGCAAATACAAGTTTCCATGTACATTGTCTGACTGAGCACCACTGTCACATCCACATTGGTGGATATTGCCCCCTCGCAACTGTGCTTGCCCTATACTAAAACGAACGAATTCTTATTAAAGGCAAACACTTCGATGCATTCATCACTTACTTTAGAACCTCCCCAGCATTTCATCCGTCATGCCCGTATGTCTTCACAATGCCTTCCTCAACTCTGAAGATACAGTAGGAATTAGGCAGTACAAGGCGCAGCTCAAAGTTATCAGTCAATGTGAGAGTAATGAACATTCGTTTCTGACAATTAGACAAAGTCTGTGCGTACTTGTTAATAAAAAATGGGATGCTTTTTGGCTTCGGTTTTTGCCATTTTTGGACTAAATTTCTGTCCGGTTTAAATGCTGGAAAGTTTTCCGGTGTTGATTTGTTACTTGACGCAGCGGCATATTCTGCAGCATAAATGGCGGGAACTAATTTCGCTCCTTCTGCAGATCGATTTCTCAATACGCAGACGGTGTGCAGCGGCTAAACAAAATCTGCGTAGACAGAAGAATAGCGCCGATGCCTCTACCATGTGATTAGTTCTCTGACGTGAAGCGGCACGAACAGCACTTTTACAGTGTACACATTTTAAATTTCAAATAAATGGATTCAGCTTTGAGTATTCCGCACCCTGTCGTCGAGCCACACAATCTCCGACGAAATAGTTCGGGCCGCCGTATACGTAAAACAACTGCGCAAGCGGCACCGTTGGAAACCTCGCTCCAGGCACATGGGCGCTTAAGCAATTACTTTACGCCATCCACGCTTGACCTTCCCTATGATATAAGGTGCAGGCACAAGGCGAGGTCCTGCCTGTCAACCGCAGCGAGGTAACGCTGGCCATATCATTGATTCAACACAGCTTGCACATCAGTTCCCACTGCTCTAGGCAATCCAGCACTCATTGTTGGGGTGATCCATCGAACACTAGGATCGCCTTCAGATCACACGACTTCACCACTCTGTATCCGATAGCCATGAGCGCGATAGCTTAGGATCATTATCTCACTCTAGAATAGTTATTAGTCAGTCTTTGACTTCGACCAAGTAAAGGTTTATTCAGTTAGGAATAAACAATACAAACAATAGCGCCACTATGTAAAGGAATAAACAATGGCAAAACTGAATACCGCAATCAGGCCAACAACAACAACTCTCATTAAAACTATTTCCTCTTACGGTAGATTATTGATACTCAGGTTGTTGAAATCGATACCACAGTTACTATATGATTGTCTGACACAAAGGGGACCAAATTTCAAACTTAATCCCTTTACTAAAATTCTGGGTCATTTTACGGCAGCCCCTCATTGCACAGTCATCTTTTTCTGTAGCAGATGCAAACTGTGGTCGGACATTCATTACAGGTGAAAAGTCGTCTCAAAAACATGGATGATTATACAAGTAACATAATATCTTAGCAAATGAGCTGTAAAAGGAAACGCTGAATGCTTTGCAATAAGATTTATCTGTGGTTATAAAAAAGTGATCAATACTTTTATGATTTTGTCACCTGATGTTTCACCTATTTACCTTTCAGAATAAAATGCTATTGGTTTTTTGTCAATTTCATTAATATTCTGAAATTAAAACTTTTTCCGCTGTTTAAATATTAATGAAACTCATCTCATCTTCAGTTTTCTGGATTGCAACTTACAATGTCGACTATTAAATATCAAATGAACAAACAATCTGCTCGCTTATCACTAATGTCAAACGACAGTACTGCAGTCGTCGTACCTTCAATTTAACTTTTGCTTTCTATCAAGATAAATTTCACTCAAACAAGTAAAGTCAATATAAATAAATAAATAACGTAATAACAGTAAACGGGTCCTACCTGATAATACTCTGATGATCAGCTAGCAATTCTGAAATCAGCTTGGTTTAACATTGTTATTGCTTCGCCATCAACATAAGTATTAATGAGCCTTGTTTTGGATACTCTCTGTTCTCTTTGCCTTCCTCTTCTGTGGTCATTCATGTTCAGGCCAGCGATTTAGTACACAGATGGTTAGCGTAAAACAATTATTATAACTAAAGCATAATTGTTTGATTTCCATTTGTGTAAATGAAACGCATAGATACCTGGTGCGTAAACTACAGTTGAAAATTAATAAAGCAACAAGTCCAACATCTCTGAAAATGATAAAAAGGAAAACATGCCTACAGTGTAATTTAGAAATCGTCAAGTTTAACCTTTACATACAGTAAGACTCAATGAACAAAATGAAAAAATCAGAATTTTTTTAATTTCAAATTTTTTATCATTTATGTATCATTTATAATATTTTGAAAAGCTTTGAATTTATGCGGAAGTGCTCGTTTTGCAAACAAAGACGGAAGAGATCAATGAAATCAGTTTGACCAGTGTGCTTAAATAAATTTAGATTAGGATGCACTCTAAATACATATTCGGAATCATGTTTACACACATATTAATACATTTTCAATATGACACATTGACATGAGTTTCTCAAAAAAAATATTTGTCAACTTAAAACGGAAATACTGCCTCTATTTTAAAAGCATTTATTACTATATTGCGAATTGAGCTGTAGTTCCGTTTCGATCATTTCCGGTGAAAATTACGTACAACATCTATTTTGCGTTCAAATAATAATAATTAGTTGTATACAGGAAACCGTTCATTACTTTTTACTCCAACATACAAAGCTTTTTAGAAAGAATTATGCGCAGAGAACAGCTAAAGCTTTTTTCATTTCTGCAATTTTCCCCTCTAAATACAAAGCAAGTAAAATGAGTTTCTGTAAAGTCAAACAATCAAGAATATCTCTCATTCGGTCAAGCAAATAATGATGATATTTAAAAAGTTGAATTCAATAATTCAATAGAAATATAATATAATATAATATGATATATTGTTTTATTATATCAAAATCATGAAATATCCATTAAACATAAACGTGAAATAACATAAAGTCAATTTAAAATTTTGTTTAATATTTCTGCTGGAAATTTAAAATTCTAATGTCAACAGTGTTGCATCTGCTGTGCACTACACTTGAACTGTTTCAGTCATTTTCACACTGATCACACAGTGTCTAATATAATGTTCAAAAGCGAAACATAGCAGGTAAATATCATCGTGGAATTCACGCTGATTGAAGTGCAAATTAGCTCTTGCACTAATAGCAATAAGATGCTTCTAGCTTCCTTGGCTAAACTGTACCTCTCAAATTGAGAAATTCTTACCATGGATGACAGAGAACGTCGTCCTTTAAAAATGAATACTCCATTGCGCAAACAGTTGGACAAAAACGATCGTACGTTATAAATAGTCCCATTGTATTATCCACCAATGACTTGCCCATTGATGAATAACCATGACTCGTTTACATTGATATTCTTCAAAATATGCTTGATGGAAAAATTATTTTATCGTATAAAAATTTGGTTGAACCGATAACAATACCGCTACCTGAATGCTGTCAAAGACTGAACACGCAAATGTTGGAGAACATCCCAACAACACTCATTTTCTGAACGCTTCCAGTCCATGAAATGCATCTTGGCAAAAGCTGCAAATGTGAGTAGTTATGGCAATCACTTATTTTTTACAAATAATAATGGCACTCCCGTTGGCATGAATGTAAATGGCATACAGATTTATACGAACTACAGTAATAAAAGTTTCAATTGCAATCAGCTTATGTGTGTGAAAGTTCAGAAAATTACACTGACTGGAAAATATTCCAACAAACAAAAATTGAAGTTCCAAATAATGTTCAATTGGGAAGAAGAAGTAAAATCATTTCTTGCAATTTGAAAAATGCTACGGCAGTTTTAACAACTCATTAAAATATTAAAGATAAATTAATTCAAATATCGATATCAGACAATGATGCTGCAAATTGCACTTAATAACACAATTCGCTTGTTTGATTAATTACATATTTTAAAGGATGAGAAAAAGTTGCTGGAAAAAATGAAGACCAAAAATTGCAGCATCAAAGAAATCGATGCTCTCCATCTCTGCAAACTTTATTCACAATTTACAATAATTTCAATTTAAATTTTCAATAAATATTACAATTTCAATTTACATGAATTATCATGAAAGCAGTAGAAGTATTTAACGACAAAATGCTTATCACAATGCAAACTGGAAGTAGTAAAAACAAATTTGTATGGCTTTGTTCAGAGAAAATGTAAATAAAAGCAATAAAAATAAACAGAAATCAAAAAATAATAAAAAAATAACAAATGATGGAAAATGACCATTCTACAAAAACATTTAAAAAGCAAGTTAAAAAATTATGAATTAAAATTTTTTCAATAATAAAAATTAAACCAAAAATATTTATAATTATATTAAGCATTTAAATTTACTTTTTTAATTTTTTTGGAAGCTTTATATTACAGTAAATTTGCTGTTACTTGCAGTTTTTATTAAATCTTGATTATTAGAATTTTACCGTGCTTTTGTAAAGGTCAAATTTAACTTTCATGTAATGCTTCTTTTTAGTGTTTATAAGTATTCTGATTCATTTGTTATTACGTATAACTTATTTATTATCAAATGTTGATTATTTAGTTGACATGTAGGTTGTTTTCAGTTTTGCATTAAATATTTTAACTCATAAGTAGAAATGATGTTTTACCCGTTTAATTGAAAATTACTTTCTTTGAATGTTACTGTTTTTTCTGTTTATCAGATAAATTGTACGAAAACTGCATTATAGACAACATGGCAAGGTTTTTTGATGTAAAAGAGCGTTTAATTGAATTATATGGACCTGTAGAAATGGCTCTTGAAAGCAATCGTTTGTCTTCGTTTGTCAGCTGGCCGTACACCTCAAAAGATAGATGTAATAAGCAGAATGTCAGTGTGATTATTACTATTTTGACGATTTATTTATTCAAGTTTACGAATTTCCTTTTAGTTAGCGAAAGCGGGGTTTTACTACGACCCTATAGATTCAGATGAAGGTTGCGTAAGATGCTTTTTCTGTTTAAAGGAACTACACGATTGGCAACGCAATGACAATCCATGGTAAATGTGGTTGTTTAAAAATTTTATTCTTAATGCACTTATTTTTGTCGTTATGTTTTCTGTTATTCAGGGATGAACATGTAAGACACACCATAAAAAAGGGAAAACCATGTCCTTTCATAGAATTGGGCAAGGCAGAAGCGGAACTAACCGTTGGGGAATTTTTTCAACTGACTAATAAACGACTGGATATTGTTTTTGAAAAGCTCAAGGAAGAAGTGCTGGAAACGTTTGATAATCATTAAGCACTTTTGCCTGTTTTATTTTATTTTATTGATAGTGTTGAAACGAAATAATACTTCCGGGTTTAAATATTAATGTGAATAATATAAATTTGATTCTATGACTTTATAGAATGCATTAAAGTGTGGTAAATTTTGATCTGGTTTGCGATTTCCTTTTCATTTTTTATTTGAAAGCTGTCCATCACTTCTGATGTATTCATTAGCTTTATTTTTAAGTATTTTTGACCTAATGGAGTCAAAAGAAGTAATGTGCACTCAGCGAAAATTTCAACAGCGATATGGACGCCTTCTGAAATCATTATAAATCAAAATACGCTCCCACGATTTTCAGCTGAATTTGTTGCCTGTTAGATCGAGAATCTAGGCTTGATGTAAACTCTGAGTTATTGAATTTTTTTAGATTTGATGTAAACTAGGCAAAATTAAGGCAACAGATCAGCAAAATGAACGAACCTATCTGATTCAGAATGCTCATGCTTGACATTCAACCCACTGGGCTACTGGATTATTACAATTTACACAAAATGTATAACAGCATGTGTTTATTGGTAAATAAATTTGTAGATTTTTATTTTATGTTTGAATATAACAGCAGGAAAAATAAAAAATAAATATTGCGAAGGCAAGATAAAAAATTTTATTCCAAACTGACAACATTTTCAGAGAAAAGTCAGGCTGAAATCAGAGAAATATTTCGATGCTATAATTCTGCAATCACTACTATTACCTTTGATTGACAGCTGCAGTTGTAGACAATTTATCACTTAGATACATGTTAAATATGGGAAGAAAAGTAAATGAAAAGGCGCATGTGAATCTCTTACATTACAACATATTATGCAATTCGTGTTAGCATAAATAGTTACAAACAAGGATTTTAATTTTGTTATCAATCATGCTGAGGCTAACTAACTTAACAAAAAAATGTTCTTGAAATAGCACCAGAAAAATAGTTTACTTTGGTATCACAATACATTAAATATTTCCGTTTAATTTACTTCAAATTAAGTGTGATGCATGTTTTACATAAGGAAGAGAAAAGGAAAGGAGTTGGTGTCTGCATGTTTTTCACACCACCTCTATTAGGAAATTATTGAGGTAAATCCAAAAGAAATAATTCAAACAACCCTTCATTCGAACATTCGACTTTCAATAAAACCATGACTGCATGATGGAATAAAAAACATCAGCAACAGTATAATTACCTGTGTTTCAGTCAGTGTTTTCTGGCTATGCATTTTATTGAACCTGACGTCGGATAGAATTCTTGCTTCATGATCATATGAAGTATTATTTTGATTCATCTATTATCATTATTATAAATCAACATTGCAAGCACATTTTACCTTTATAGAACCCTCTGTACATTCTGCATGTAAGGAGACATAATTGCCATTAGATGTCTATGCAAATGCACATTAATAAGTATTTTACATATATCAGAAGCTTCAAGGTACAAATTTTATAAAAACACCTGAAATACGCAAAATTTAAAGAATACAGCCCATACGTGCTCCAAACGCGTTCAAAATCAATGGTTTGCATCTTCCAAATGCTTGAAGGTACAAATTTCATGCAAGTGGGCTTGAAATGCTAATCTGGAGCTAAAAATGCAATATAGTTAAATCTGCTCTATTCTGTCATTCTATACCCATGGAATGCATGAAATTCATCAACATAACCTAAAATTGCACAATTAAGAGATGACGCTTGCATGTAGATTTGATTTTCTTTGAAAGTTTCATCCAATAACAGCTCAAATTGATGAACAAATGCCGGCGGGACCCTGCTGATCATTGAAATACAAGAATCACAATTTGAATGTTTGCTCAACCCAGTGGTCAGTTTATCTTAAACATTGGAAAACAAATTTAATATACAAATACAAAATGTATTATGTTTATAATTCCATAATCGTAGTTTTTATTTAAATAAAACATAACTAGAAAAACAACAACTCTGGTGATCAGGAGCAAAAAAAAACATTGGAAAGATTGAAGATAATATTTGTTTGCAAAGATGAAGTATTTTCAGAGAATTGCAAACCAAAATCAGAAAAGCATTTCGATGCTAACAAATTAGCAGTTGCTTGTCCTAGTTTTAAATCAGACGGCAGCTGTAGACAATTTGTCACTTGTTCACATTCCCATTGTATTAAAATCACCTTTATTTACTCATCAGAACCAAACATCTGATAAACGGAAAAGCATCATATACATAAATCTCATATAATTGTCAGCTGAAACGTAATTTATCTGATAAACTCGGATAAATAAAATTAAATCATTTTGAAAGCAATGGAACGCACCAAGCAGAAAAGCAGTTCAAGCTGCATCAAAGTCACTCTGCAGTGGACACTGCGTTCTTTGATTTCAGCATTTGTGCTCCGATGGTGTGTGATTAATTTTATTCTCTTAGAGAATCAACAAAAGCCATTAATGTTACAAGGAATATCACAAGTTGATCTTCCATTGTAGATAAAGGGAGACATGAAAACCAAATTGTTGCCAAATGGCTATTTAAAATGGAAGTTAAAAGAGCTTAAATCAGGTTAAAAACTGGTCCACCACAAGAGCTTAGCAGTACGGCTGTTTTCATCGCGGGATCTGAAACTTTATTGGCATCCATGAAACTCAAACTAACCGCATATGCCGCTCATTCTTTTGACTCAAAGATATCAATCTCTTCGATGTGAACCAACATGTTAATCAGTAATCACACGAAGTCACAACATAACTATAGCATCGAATTATTTAATTCAACACTTAATCAGAGCAGTGCAGTGATATTCCCAGGCACAAAAGAAGCACATTAAGATCAGAGTGCCAGTAATTTTGCGATGGAACAATGCATCAATGGGCGGTGTTGACACATTAGACAAACTGCTATCCAGTTATAGGCCCCTCCTGAGATCTATAAAGTGGTAGTGGTAGAAATCTGTTCTCTAATGCAGTAAACGTCGCAGCTTTGCGCTTATACAGCAAATTGCATCAGGGAAGCTTCATCCCTCTGTTCAGCACCAGAGCGTGGTCACTTTCTTAAAAATGGTAGATGAGATTTTGAAAGGAGCTTGTGACGTTGTAACATTATTTTTAGTAGTGTAAGTCTGTTTGATAAGCAACAGAGCAACTTAATATGCACACCTGCAATTTTCGCTTAATCACGCGCAATTTAGTTAACACCATGGTTTGCCATTTAATATTTTATTATAAGACTACCAGTAGTTGATATGTGAGTTTAATAAAGTTGCAGCCTATGATTTCCAGCTTGGTAAAACCGCCAAAGACGATCTTCATTAGAGATGCTAAGTGAATTTAGGTAGGGGTATACGATTTTACAGAAGGGGTAATGCTCCCCCATCCTGATGCTACGGGGCTGCCTCTGTTCCATCTGGATTTCTGAAGAGAGATCACCACACAACTTGTCTGAGCAAACCTCATCTTAGCATTCACACTGAGGGCTCATCTACCAGAAACTTTGAGAACAACCCGAAGACATTTCCTTGAGTCAAGTTCCCCAGGATGATGTAGCGTCTTCAGTGGAAATTGCAGGCTACATAGTCTCAAAATTTTTGTTGATAACCCCACAATTATTTATTCTTCCTTTTGCCAAAAATTTGAACCGATAGTATACAACACAAAGTGCTACAAAATCGATATTTCATTACCGCAGTGTCATTAAATTCATCTTTTACTCAAAATTGCCATTCAAATAATGATCAACATAATCATAAAAGTGATCGAGTTGTTATGAAATTCAGAAAATACTTATTTCTTTTTACTGTTTCAGATTTGTGGAAATTTTGAAAGTGTTGTTAGTGTTGCATTTGTTCATAACTGTGACAAATGCTCATCAGCAGATGTTTCATGTGGGAAAATACTGAAGCTAATTAGAAATAAAAAATTCAAAATAGGTCAAGTGGAAATTAAAACGCTTTTATTTTAAAATTAATGCACTTTAACCAGCACAACAACCAGACTGACAGAAATTATTCTTATGGTGTCGCAATATTGGTATCTTTTGTGTGTAAATTTATTAACCACAATTAATCACCCGTTTTTACCATATTTTACATTCACCGTTTATACATTCACCATATTTCACCATATGTAATGCTTTTAAATTTCAGAAGTAGCTTTTAATTGTCGTGACAGGATTACCATGATGTAAGCGCTTTTATATGAGTTAGAGGCAAATGTGATTTGCAATGCAGGCATGTTCACTTCAATGACTCACAGTGGCCAAATAAATTATCTGTTACTTAGTGCTATCACCAAACAACATGGTAAAATACCACAAATTCTGCCAAAAGTATGATATACTGGATATCACTACTTATAGTCAGGTCTGAAATAAATGCGATTAATTTGTGACACAGGAAACTGTGAAGTATTCAAACAATTTTATGACCGTTTACCTATTATTTTCAATTACAGACTGAGGCTTTAAGTTGTACGGTTAAGAAATTAAATGATAAAACTGACTTTTCTGCATTTGTGAAAATCAAGATCCACAAATACAAGTGTAAGAAAAAATAGTAATCTGAAATGTCACCAATTAAGTAAAAACTGTATTTTCTTGACCATCATTAGCTATTATATTTTTGATCATAAATATTTTTCACTAATAGCAAAATTAATCACATTTATATAAATATTAAATATTGTATATTTATAAAAATACCATTAAAAACCTTTAATGTCTGCAGGCCATTATGTTTACTATAAATTAAATAACATTTATTGCCACGTCAGCTTAACCTAAATAAAGGTATAAATAAGAGAGACTTTAATTTTCGTTTTATTTTTCTGAAATTGCTTTTCTGTGCGCCGGTTTATGCCTTGGCAGTTTTGATCAAGCATGTGAAAAGCTAGTTTAAGCACTTTCGACTCGTGGTCATTTCAATGGGAGTCTACTCAAGAATTGTGGTTTATTCTTGTTGAAGAAGACGAACTTCCATTTTTATGCTTCGTGCAGGTAATCACAAATGCAGTAATGAACCGTTTTATCAAAAAATGTTTTTACCGTAATCTGAATTTAGGTGTAAACCAGGCAAGTGTAGCAAAAGTTCCGTTTACGACGATGACAGAACGAAGATCAAGAGCGATGGGTAAAGCATCATTTCAAACTCATTTCAATATTACGGATGTTATTTGTGCACCGCGTTTTACCTGCTTCACAGCAGCTGTTAATTTTATTAAAGGTAACATTGTGCTATTACAAATGATCTTTATAAATTTGACAGTTTGCTAGTTATTTTCAATAGGATTCCAAAGTGAGCTAGAAGATGAAATGAAAATTTTGAACATAAAAGTTGATGGTGTATTGAGCTCGACTCTTGAGGGATATTATTTGTACAAGCAATTTCAATCTATGGTCGTTGAAAGTGGATTTAATGTTGATGAAACCTTCGAGTATGAATTAGATTTTCATAAATAAATTTTTATTTTTAATTTGAAAAAATTTTAATAAAATCTGTCTTTTGATCAGTTCAATTTCAAAGTTTTTGCCTGTTTTGTATACATTCATATTGATCTTTATAAAGTAAGTCAAAGCAGTGCTGAAAAGAAATGATATATTTATAATTGTTTTGGGACTTCCGTTAAATGCCCAGAAAACTACAAAATTGATCGTATGTTAATTTGGATTGGCGAATAAACACAACATTGGGATCCATTAAAAAGAAGTATTCAGGTTCAATGTTCCAAATGGTTGTTGTCTTTGTGGTAAAATGTTTGGAGAATGTGCTGAAATCCGCAACTGCTGGATCATGGCCAGCATTCAAAGTGCATGTTCCTTCCGTAGGAATTTCTCCGTTTATTCTGTAGAAATTTGAAGAGTGAACGCAGCATTGTAATGAATCTACAGCTACTCATCGGATATTCATTATCCATTTCATTATTTTTACAGCCATTATATTAATAATTTTTCATTTATGATGTAATTTATTTTTTTGAATGTATTTCCAGAAATCAATAATCAATATTTTTCATAATTATATTGTTGAAAATTATCAGATTTTTAATAAAATAACATGCTATAAACGTATTTTGCGTATTTTTATGTGCATCAGATATGCCACATGCTGAAAACTAATGAATTACTTTAATAATAGATGTTGGTTACAACTGTATTAATTGATTTAACTTGGAGTTTTCTATCAAGACTGTAAGATTGTTTCTTTAATTTTTACTGTACTTGTGAGTGATGTTGCCATAGTTATACAAATTTTAATCAAATAAACAAAGCGACCCGCCATTTTGTTGAACTTCTTTTAATGTAGACAAAGTTTTTGTTACTCACCAAAATGCAACTTATTCTTTCTTTCATCACAAATTTAAACTTATGATATTCAGCTCCAAGTACTATAAAGGTGGTTCTGCAATGTCTCAATGCTACTAGACTTACCTTTCATTCATATGAGCAGTTCATTTATGAATACTTTTTACTTTCAGAAATGGATGTTATCTGATGCAGCAGCTAAACCATGCAATAACCGCTTTGAAATGAGATATAAGCAAATGTATTCCGCTGTGTGAGTTTATTCACTTTAGAGAATCGCAACTCACAAAATAAATTTTTTGATACGTAGAAATGATGCCAAATGACTACACTAGTAAGTACAACCTGCAAGCTATCTGTAATTACAGTCAACGCTCAAACAAATGCTGCCAATTTCTGACACAGGGAACTCAGAAATATTCAAATAAATTCGAATATGATGAGATATAATATCTTGAAATTATGAGCTCTGATTGCACCAGTGACATTGTAAGTTTCGTGACAAAACCACTATACTCTCGGTTTTGCATTTGTAAAAATTACGGATGAAAACACAAGTTCTAAAAAATAGTAATACAAAAAACGATCAATTAAATGATAACTGTATTTTATTGAATATTAATAATAATGAATAAGAATGAATAATATGAAAAATTAAAAAACATATATTTATAAAAACATTGATCGAAAAACTTGTAATGTATACAAGCACATTATTAACTATAAATTAAATAACATTTTTGCCACGTCAGCTTAAGCTAAATAAAAGTATAAATAAGAGTGGTTTAAACTTTTATTTTAGTGTTCAAAAATTCGTTTGCCGTGCGCAGGTGTCGACACTTTTGAACAAGCATGTCGCAATCAGATTTCAAAACTTCTGACTCATTGGCGTTTCGTTGGGAGTCTACAGAAATGCTGTGGTTTATCCTAATTGAAAAAGACAAATTGCCTCTTCTGCGTTTACGGGCAGGTAATCATGAATACAACAATGAACCTTCATTTCAAAAAGAGTATTTACCGTAATCCAAATTTAGGCCGAAACGAAGAGAACGGATGGAAATTCCAATCCATGTCAAAGACAGAAGGAAAGTCCAGAGAAATGGGGGAAGCATCACATAAAGCATGCTTCAACATCACTAATGTCATTTCAGCACCGAATATCAATTGTATTCTCGCAGCTGATAGTTTTATTAAAGGTAACATTAAGTTGATACAAATGATTATCATACATTTCACAGTTTGCTGATATTTTTGTTAAGGATTCGAAGGTGAAAAAAAAGATCAGGGCAAATCTTTGAATATAAAAGTTGATGGCGGATTGAGCGAAACAGTTGATGGTTATTATTTGCAAAAACAATTTCAATCGCTTGTTGCCGAAAGTGGATATCCCATTGACAAGAGTTATGAGTATGATTGAAATTTTCACAAATAGACTTTTAGATTTTCTACTTCAGATAAATATCTATAAAATTCATCTTTTGTATGCTGAGATTAAGATGAAAATATCTGTCTGCTTTTTTTATAATCATAATCATCTTAATATAGTGAACAGTGCTGATAAATAATATATTTATTAATTTTTTAGGTCTTCTGTTAAGTGGTTAAGCCAGATATAAAACACGTCAGATTGCTGCAAGTTTCATGCGAAGGTCTGGCATTGACTATGATGAGACCTGCAGCCCAGTGGATTGTTTTGATACTGTACAGGCATACCTAAGTATCGTCACAGTAGAATGTTTGAAACTTCAACAGTTAGATGTAATGATTGCTTTTCTGTATGGTGGGCTGAAAGAAGAAGTGTACTTGAAGCAGCCAGAAGGTTTGAAAATGGAACGAATCAAGACTACCAGACTACAAGACTGAGATTACAATGGTGACGCCTGCGCGACAGTGCTACAAGTGCAGCAGACAAAATTCTGCACAAAAGTTTGCAATTAATATATAGAATAATTCTTGCTGTATAGAAAATTAAATCTCGAAGATTTTAAAATTTTACTGTATGATGCGTTATGTCCCTGGTTCTACTAATGTTTGTTGTAACTCAGTAAACGCCTGTCAACTGCAATTTTGTGAGGCCAATATTGGGGTAGAAAAAAATGCAGATATCCTTCTGTTTCATATGGTCGTTCATGAATGAAATTTTGATGTGACTATGCATTGAAAATGAATATTTTTCTTTTCAAGAATTCATTGCTTCAACAGTGTCAAAATGCACTTGGAAATCAGTGCAACAAGAAAACATTTCAAATATTACTACAGACAACAATGCTGCCTACTCTGCTCAAAAAAGTTCAGAAAGTGATGTTGAATTACTTCCAAGGTCAACGTAGCTGCAGATTTTCATATCAGCTCTTCACATATCAAATTACTATTCATATAAGCAGAAAACACTGCTGTCACCATGTGGACAAACGGAAAATGTGTTTCGCATGGAAAGCATTGTCACACAGACCAATATTATAGCACAATTGTTACTACCGTTTCAATCAGAAAGACCCTTGGTTATATTTTCTACAGATCAGTCGCACCAATTAACCATTGTTTTGAAAGAACCCATGAGTTTAGTGCATATCTAGTGTTCTGATATTGTTTTGTCGTTGTTTGTGATTGAATATGACATATTCATGCGCTGTTTCTTAACATCTGTATTCAGCTGGAAATAATTGCATGCAGTTACGTTACAAGATTTGATTTGGGTTTCCTTAATTTTTTCAGGAAAAGGTTTTTTCATGAACTTTGAGCCGTTTGAAATGTTCTGTTTAAAATTTTAATTTACTGTGCAAAAGCAAGTTTTATTGTTGAATGATGGATTTAGTGGAGTCAGTTCTAAATTAATTTTGACTGAGATGTGAAAACTTGTAATTGCTCAAGAATATTAGTCTTGTCAATTTTTTATGCAGTTGACAAGTCCTTATGCAAATTGGTACTATTCCTGCTACTGCCAGTTATTTTGCATTGAAACGCAGTGCATTAAATCACAGAATAGCAATCAGCAATGAAACTCATTGATTTTCACTCAGTAGGATTACATAAAGCAATAAATCATTCACCAGTAAATGATAAACAAACGGATGTCTTCACAGTCTGTTGTAATAAAAAAATTTTTATGCTTATAGTAATGCCAAAACATTATCATTATTGTTATTTATTTTCAATCTATTCATTTCAATGCAATATATTTAAAAAGGAAATATTATTTATAATGGAAATTTAATTTTACCTACA
>JYDV01000192.1:22622-39568 GCA_001447645.1 Trichinella pseudospiralis
AGTGCCTTTCAGTGATACTAAAATCATATATCAACCAGCAGTAGAATGTGAACAAGCGGACGTCTTGGCAACCCCTGTCAATAAAGTATTGTTATTTATTTTTTTAATTTATTTGTTTAAAATTTTTGATTATCTACATGTAAAATCATAGTAAGTATTTTAAGTAAACAATGGCATAAATTTTGTTTCCCAATTATAAAAAAAGGCATAGTAAAATTTCTTTAGCAGAAAGTTCATCTATCAGTAAAAATGATGATTGTTTTTTATGTATCATTAAATTATTCCATTTAATTAATTGATGTACTTTGAACTTCTAAGACAACTTTTAATTTTTTATAAACCTTTTAAGAACTGCTCTGCAAAATAATTTCAGAAAAGAATTTTTATTTTATGAAATATTTATTTGATATTCTTGGCAATTTTGTCATCAAGTATGGATATGCATATCGATTTCGAGTAATGCCATACTGTAACATGCGTAAGCAGTGATGTGATATTTTACTTTCTCTAAACACTTATTTTTATGAAGGGGTCAAAATGAAATATCAATCAAATAGCATAACTCATGAATTTAAATCTAGTGTATAATTTGATTTTCTAGAGGTTCACGTATTTAATTTTGTTATTTTTTCTGTGTGCTTGATTTGAAATAATTATATTCTGATGAGATACGCTAACATCAACATGAAAATACACGATTCTCAGTAACAATGGTCTTGTTTATTTAGCCTCTTAATTGTTAAGCTGTAACGCATTTCATTAATTTTGTTGATAATCAAAATTTATTGATATTCTTCAAGCCAAGTTCAATTCTTTAGAAACTTTTCAGTCAAATTCAATCATTTTTCATTGTAATTCTTTTTTTCATATTGGAAACTGAATAAATTAAATGAAATTCAATTTATGTAAATGATTAATATGTATAAACAGTGTGTTGTCAGACAAATTAAAAATAGAAAGTTGGAACATAAAACTATGAAATAGTTTTTGACAGAAATTAGTTTATTCGTTTTTATTTTACATATTTTGTAACGTTTACGCTTTTTATCAAAAAGTCACTCTTTTTATTTAACGAGACAACGTTTTATTCAGTTGGGAGATCACTATATAAAATGGCAACGCACGCGCACACAAGTACACAAACGCTATATCAAATTTACTCACGCGTGAAGGTCAAGGCGACTTTATGCAAAAATTTACCTCTACTGTAGATTGTTGATGTTTAGGTTGTCGAGATTAGTAATACTATTACGTTTCATAACATCATGCAAACGTCATGTAATATTCAAAAAAGTAAACTTTTACTATATGCCAAATTCTTCTAATACAGCTTTCCCCTTATTTGAAATGCATTAGACTGCAACACGAATATCAATTTTTTTCAAAAGTTTTGTTTGATCAGTTTTAATATTTTTAGTTCTTTTCTTTGTACAGGACAGCTTACGGACCTCTCTATGAGCCTGGTGATCAGATATGGATACAACTTCCCATAAGGACCAAACTTGGGGCGTACTGGGACGGCCTGTACCAAGTTCAGAAAAATTGGATTGGAACACGCACCGAGTAGAGAAGGTGAGAATTGGAAGCAAACGGCTGGTGGTACACTTCAGAACCGTACCACGGCACTCGTGAAGGAAAAGGAGCCCAGGGAAGACGACGGGAGAGGAGAAAATCGCAGTGACAAGCCTGGCTCCAAGATTAGATACACACGCATGAAATGAGCACGGGACATGCTGTTTGTGATGGGGAAAGTGGTGCAGCGGATATGTACCGAGCTAATGGAATTTTTCCTGCAGAAAATGTGTGGTAAATTTTCGCACTGGACGGCAACAGAATCAAAGATCAGAGCCGTTTTTTCAGGAGATGCTTTATTCGATCAAGAGTAGGGTACGCAAACGACAACGCTAACAAGAGAAAAAGGAGTACGCACACAATCCTAGGCTCTCCAACAACACACTTCCTGAAATCCAGGTCACGCACACGACCACCACTTCCTTCTACGGTAGGTCACTGATGCTCAAGTTCTAGAAATTTGGCGGTCACCATGATGCAGTCATGCATCATTCCAGAACGGCCCATCGCAACACAAAATAAAGAGGAAGAAACCTAAAACTACTATATGAAGAATTGGACATGAAGAACTGATGCAAAGTACGGTAGTGTTGAGAGGCAGTTGAGTTGGCATTGGAGAGAAAGCTGTGTTCATTGATCCAACGTCATCAGACTTTGCCTTGGACTGTTTAATAAAGTATATATTTCTTGTTTGTTGTTTTGTTGCCGCAATGCGCGAGGCAGAAAAGAAAGGAAAAGCGTCGGCCATTACCAACCTGTCGCCAAATAGCGATGTACGCATCAACTGTCTGGCTTAAGAAACTCACAAGTCTGCTCAAGGCAGCGGCTCGTTACACAAGCTTTACCGCTTTACCAGAGAAACGAGTGCCTTGGCTAGAGCAAATCCCACATCTTTTGCACCTCCTAGAGACTCCACCTCCCAGGGTAATCAGAAAAGCAAAGTGAGATTACCTAATTTAATTCTCTAGTTATTAGTAATCAGCATTTTCAAAAACTATTTTTATTATTGTTCAATATTTCATTGCACCACACTGATGAACACAAAATTAACAACGCTAAAAATAATAAGTTGGTTATTTTTATTTTTCTTTATTAAACAACAAGATTAAATCAACTCTGGCGTTACGCACATTAAACCTTCAAGTCCTACTTTAGCGTACGTCTATCGTTGGTGTTTCCACACATATATTGTGCAATCTGTCGTTGCTTTACAGAAAAAACTTGTTTACCCGTCATAAGTCACCAACTAGAGCGTTTCCTGATTCTACTTCTTGAAGCAGTATGTGCAGAAAACCCTGTTCTGCTACCAAAAGCTGCAGCAGTTTATAAAACTCGCTGTGACCCTTACCTGATTTTTTGTTGACCCACTTCGTCAACCTTCCAATTAACTATTGATGGATAAAATTCCTGTATATTCCTTATCCTGTATGATGGTAAAATTATACCTGTATATTCCAACATATTTACCTGTACATAAGCATTAGACTGGTAACACCAGCTTACCTGACACAAAAGCATGAATGATAAACAGTTGTTGATACTATTGTGGTACAGCCACATCCCCAGGATCGTCTGGCTACCTGCAGTCTAATATTAGAACCTGTGGCAAATACCAGAGTATGACTCGATGCATTCTGTTACAGCAAGTTATCACTGGATTTCGTTGTCCTAAATACGTCAGGGATTTTCATGATGTACAGCCAGTTTTCTATAGCGCTTTAACCAGTGGTTGTGCATCATAGACTTCACCCATTTGAAAAGCGGAAGATGGCCAGATGTAGTGGCACAGTGGACGTGGCGGAAGCTTCTTCATCATAAATGGCCAGGATGGGTTCTGCTTTATCCACACTTCGTTTTATCAAAATTGCCTTGTTTTTCATTATGTATGCCACGTACTCTTCCAACAAGCAGCTTTCGATGTGACTTTTTGCGTGGTCACTGACGTAAAACTCTAAATAACAAAGGACACACTGAACATTTAGTGCATATTTTGGAGCAAGCGCAATGTTTTTTTCTGTTTCCCAGTGTATCTCAATTTCTTCACATCAAAGGACATATTATTGCTATGAGTTGGTACTAGACGTAGTTCACAAACATCAGCCATTGTGAGAATAATAAACAGAACAGAAAATTATTCAAATATTTCTTGAACGCAAAGCACAGAACTGTAATGCTAGATTAAAAGAAGAAAAATCTGACGGTTTTGATTTCCATTTTTAATCACTTTTGCAAAAGTAGTTTACCGCTAAACGCCAACTTAACGCTGAAATGATTGAAATCAATCCAAATACTGGTAGTGACATCAGTAGAAAATGCAACCTGTATCCAGTTCAGAATCTCAACATGCAAAAAATTTTAAATTTACGATAAAATCTGATATTTGATTCATCAGTTTCTTGTAAACAGTCTTAAAAGCAGGCAAGCAAATATTGTTCAATAGAATGTGAACTAAAGATTGTCTCACCAATCATCTAATAACTCTTGAACACAAAACACAGAATTCAACCGCAAGACCAAAGGAAAATGAATGTGACACTTTTAACTTTTATCTTATACAGCCATTTGGCAACAATTTACGTTACATGTTTCACTTTATGTACAATAGAAGATAAACTAGTGATATTCCTAGCTGCACTAATCCCTTTTGCCGTTGTTAATACTGACAGAACAAAATTAATCACGAAGAAATTACATCAAATAACGCGATGTCCACTGCAAAGTGAATTTGAAGCATCCTGAACTGCTTTCCTGATTGGTACTGTCCAACACTTTTACTTTTATTTATCAAGGAGCTTAAATACTGCTTGAAGAAATACCAATAAACAGGTGTTCCCGTCCGTCAAATGAATTCAGTTTAAGCTATCAGTTATATCATATTTATGCACCAAATGTTTTTCTGATTGTAAAAATGTGTTTAAGTACAGGCTAAGTACAAAGTAAAAACCTACAAATGATAAATTGTGGATAGCTGCAGTTTTCAGCATTGAAATGCTTTTCAGATTTGAGCGTAAATGAACTTGATTTTTTGCCAACCAATAGGACATTAGCCCTGAGAATTTTACGTAGAGAGACTATCGAGTTCAAATGCAGTTAAATTCATTTAACTAATATTAGCGCAAACTGCCCGTTTGGCACTGCTGAAATAGTGCAATTTTAGCAGTGCGTGAGCTTCACCAGAAACCAGTTGCATGGCACAGACACTGAAGAAAAGAGAAATGAGTGAAGAACAGTATAAGATTTAACTGAGGTGGCAACACCCACAAATATCCACTTCCTGACGCTACGGCGTAATTTTTGTTCCTTATGAATTTCAGAAGAGAGACCACCACACACTCCTCTGAGCAAAACCGCGTCTTTGCATTTAGTCTGGACAGAGGGCACATCCATTAGCTACTTTGAGAAAAGTAGTAATTTTCAGTACTAATGTTTTATTGGTTAGCAAAAAAAATGAGGTTTTATTGCAGTCAATAAAAGCAAATCAATTTTCATCAATGAAAAATTTAGGCGAGAAAACCAATGCTATTACGCCACAACTTTGCAATGAGCCCATTATTAAAAATAATGCCTTTAAAAATTGCAAACGTTCTATTTTTTGCCAACCAATAGAACATTAGCTCTATAATGTTTAACTGGAGCGACTATCCCATTAATACTTTTCATAATAATTACATTCTTCAAAATTATTTCATTTGAAAGAAAATAATATGGAATAAAAGTGTTTTGCGTATTTTAAAGTACATTAGTTATGCCACATGCTGAAAACTACTAAATTATTTTAATAATAAATATTGGTTACAAATGTATTAATTAATATAAGTTTGAGTTTACTATGAATACGATCAGAGTTCTTTCAATTTTTCATTGCATTCACGAAGGATGTTGCATGATGATACAAGTTTCAATCAAATAAACAAAACAACCCTCCATTTTGTCGAACTTTCTCTCAATGTGGACAATGTTTTCGTTGTTCATCAAAATGCAACTCATTCTCCCTTTCATCACAAATTTCAACTGATAATATTCATCGTTAAGTGCTATAAATGTGATTCTGCACTCTGTCAATGCTACTAAATTTATCTTTGATTATAAATCTGTTTTAGCTATTAATGTTCACAATCATAAGTGACTGAGTTGTTTGAAATTAGGTCAACTGCTGTTTGAATGCAAGCAGCATGAAGCTTTGAAGCTCTTTTCATACTTAAAGAAATTATAAAAATTGACTATTAAAATATTGACCAAAATTTGTTTGCTACCTGATATTGTAAACACTCGTTGTTGTGCTTCAAAATGGAATGACGCGATTATCATAAAAATGAATTTCCAAAAATTGATCAAAAAGGAAACGTGGCCTATCAGTGCAGCTTCTTATTCAGCTTCACTTGCAGCAACAACAGTATCTTGATTTTCTATATCTTTTCTTATATAAATGTGATTTCTTATATATTATTTGTAAACAATTATAAATTTCACACCGCATCTGTAATTTCAAAATCAAGTGATCTGCTTAAATTGATTAGAAACATATTTGTTAACAGTTTGATGAAATTCAATAAAACAACATATTGCAGTGTAACGTAGTCAGTGCTGATCAATTTTGCAATGTTTTCAATTAAGCTCAGATGAAATCATTTAGTTTAAAAATTTTCTATTTTTAGGAAATAGTAATTTTTGTAAATTTTGAATATGTATAAACTTAACACTTGAACGTAATTGATCAACGTATGGAAATTTTTCAATAAATAATAATTCAAAATGAAATTACATTAGTAAATACAAATAATATCAACTTAATGGAGAAATTTGTCATTGGAAACATAAACTGCACAGCATGAAGGGATACACGGCTGTGAAATGTCAGTCAGTGAATTTTTTATTTTCTGCATAAAAAACAAGTGCATAGCACAATTAATCTCCATCTTACTATTCCATTGCTGTATATTAAATAATCAACAAAACATAATTGATACCTTAAATGTATATCAAAGAAAATTTCAAATATCTGATGCGAGTTGCTGTAACAGTCCAGCAATTTATTTGGTGATTCAGCTGCGGGAATTACTGACTTTTGTTGATGGTCAAAAGCTGGCCAGCAGAAAAATCCAGTTAAAGAAATACTTCCAGGATGGACAACAACTGCGAAGGAGCGTTACAGAGCCATAGAAGACCGAAGTTGCACAGCACATCGACACCTTGATTCGAGAGATGGGAAACTAAGAAAGGAAGGTAGAACAGCTGGAACAGCAGGACTGCAGCCGTGTGCTTCCATTGTGACAGTTTAGATGGCCTCAGACGTGACTGCCCCCAGGTAAGCGCCTAAACTTAATCAGCAAGTGCGCAACGCAGTGCATCAATTGATCGATGACTCCTGGCCATGACGGAGTCACAAGCAACATTTCATCCAGGTCAGCTTAAAGTGCATGCGAAAATTTGACCAGAACATTTGCGCTTGTTGATACCAAAATTAAAGGAAACAATATACATAAAACACATCCTAATCATGATCAAATTTATTGATTTAAAGTACGGCAGTATCAGTGAGCTTTGGAAATAATGTAAACCAAATTTCAACTGCTGAATACTTTCGTGATGTTTATGCGTCAGTACGTGTGATACCTCTGCCATATTGCAACGCAGCATGAGATTGGCGTAAATGCAGAGAAGACGGCAACAGTGCAACAGGGGCCAGCATCTCAAAGAGTGAGGGAAGTCTGTGCGTTTCCGCAGCTCACGTTCTATTATCAGCGTTTACTCAAGAACTTTGCCGGCGTGGAAATTAACTACACGCCCTAATGAAGAAGGGAGAGAAATGGCACTGTGATCAGAAAGAATATAGAATTTTAATCTATTGAACCGCGCACTGGTCAGCCCACTGGTCATAGGTAACCTAAACTTTGATCGACTTTGCTTGTTAGATATAGAAGACAGCGATGACGCCATCAGTGCAGTCTTTTCACAACAGTATGAACAGGATACCGCAGCTGGTAATCACGTATGCCAGAAGTAAAGAAGAACTACAGCGCTACGCTAAAAGTGGTGATGGCTCTGCTCTAGGCTATGTGGTACTTGTGGCGATTCATATATGGTAGAAAGTTCACAGTCCGTAACACTCACCTGTATCATTTTTGTTCTTTTCTTTTTAATTAACACAGTGTTTTGATGGGTTGAGTGCAAGCCGATGTTGCTTACAGTGATAGCCATGCGCAAATATACATGATTTATTAATGACACTGCATCACGTTTTTACTGTTGAAGTAGAAAACAATCTGTACAGAAAAAAAAGTTGCACTGATAATCAGGTGCAATATTATAACATACGATGTTTAATCATTGAAGCAACTATTTCAGTGGTTAAATTTAGCATAAATACTATACTTTCTATTGTATCCGCCTATTGCCTTCTTTGGCTCTGTTTTATAGAGCTGCAAACGCATGATCATTTAGTGTTCCTTTGAGAATAAGTCTAATTTTTCTGTTTTGTCAATAACGTCTTTATGTATGGTGCCTTATTCCAACATGACGTTATCGAACTCATGGTAAACTCACGTTATGGAATCTTGCAATTGTTAGTGCATCAGTGTTACATGAAGTCACGAAGTGAGTCGCTTTTTTATGAGCGCAGAAAAATTCATGATCATCGCGCACTTTATCAGTGACAAGTTCTATTCTGCTTTCTCTTTCAGGATTAATTGTTCTGTATTTTCAACTTTGTGAGTTCTCTAATGAGCTATTTTAGCTATAAGGATCTTTGCTAGAATTTATTCTGTATGTGCCAGCTGTGAAATAGCCTAGATATTCTCCTTATTGGTTGACGGTTCGCTTCCACGACAACAGTTCCCTATTAATCACTTTTCTGTCCAAGAGATTGGCTGTCCTGAACACCATCTTCATGATGTCATACCTGCATAGTTAGTCTTTACTGAAACAACTTTCATAAGAGAACAAAAGCGTGTTGAGATTGACACCGCGTAATGAGCACATCTAATTCACGACTTTTTTTACATGCTGCATTTACTGCAAATTACTTTTCATTTTCTGAGCACATTTAGAGTCTATTTTTAACTTTCAGTAGAAACATAGAAACTCTGCTGGAATAACATAAATTTTTTTCGTGCTGTTGATGTCTCTGGTGTGCATTTCACTTTTTCGACAGAGTACACAATACACAGAAAACAGTATGTTTATGCCTGTTGGATTGAAAAATTAATTTTTAGCTTTTATGCTTTTAATTTCTAGTTTAGTTTTTATTTCATGGAAATTGTTGTAAAAATGACTGCAAGAGTTATGTTGCACATGCTGTTTGATCGCTGATACCATTTGATCTTTATATACGTTTATACATTACAAATAATATGTATTGCCTTTGACGCAAACATACAAATGCTCAGTAAATCAGTATCATTAGAATATGACTATACAAATGTTTTTGCATTACAATAATGTTTAGAGGAACACGGAAGGCAGTCCACTTAAAGCAAATTCTTCTTAATGTAGCAAACCCATTCTCTAAAAACCTGAGAAAAGGCTGTTTTATTTACCATAAATTGTATCAAACATTTCTAATGAAAAATTCAATGGTGCAAAGGTAAATTGCTTTTGCACGAAGCATATTATGTTTGCAGTGTCTGCTGCTCTTTTCAAAAACTTAATGACATTGCATTTTATTTAATCTGTAATATTATTAAAGATTGTTTAAGAATATGTTATACTGACTTTCAATAACTTTCATTTTAATTCTGCAAGTATTAAAATATTTCCTGTAAATAATTTAGGTTATTACACTTTCAAGCATGTCAAAATAAATGTCATATAGACATGTTACGCCTAATGCTAAAAATCAATATATCAACAATGTATTACAATAACTCAACAAATGCAAATCATCTCAAAATTTACTAAAAACGTCTGAATTTAGCTGTTAGTAATATCTCCCTATTGCACACCATTCATCAAAGTATGGGTGAAATGTTTGGGCGATTCCACATATTCATGTAGAAGTTCAAAAGGGCCGGATACATTCGCAAATAATTTTGAGACAGGGCAAGCAGTAAGCGCAGCATCTCAAACATAGTGTAGTCCACGAATGAGATCTATAATTCAGAAAGTAAATGCATCATAAAAAGCATGTTAAGGAAACTAAATGACTAAAATAACAAATTTAACAAAAAATTTAACAATGATTAAAATGAAAACTTGCTCGTCATTTAAATATTTAAAAATATTTTTGTTGTAAACAAATCAATCAATTACTTTTTCATTTAAGAAGTAGGATTTACCCATAAGTAATGCTTCAAAAGTGCCCAATTCTAACGGGAGTATATTCTGCAAAAAGAAATTCCTTGACCGCTCCTTAAGAAACAAATGCATGTAAAAATTTTCATATTAAAGTGAAGATTATTTACAGATTGATCATCAATTATAAATCTTTTGTATTTTTTTTGTAAATTACAAATAGATTCAAATACTTCATCAACATAACTCATATCTTCTGAGGTTCCATACAAGTCTAAAACATAACATTATCTATTATTAGTATTACATGTATATTTTTTTAGTATGTGGGTGCGTATTGAATTCAAAACTTTTACCAAACTGGCGGGCCAAATGACGCATGATTGCACCGCATTGGCAAATGGTTTTTGTCCCAATAAAAATGCATGGCAAATACTTATACTGTACCTTAAGCATAATATTTATATTAAAAATCATTCTTTTTTTCAAATTAAAACACAATAAACAAATAGTATTTATAAATGATTTTACCTAAAGTTGAAATTAAGGAGTTATCACTGAATTTATGATTAATGATTAAAAACAAAAGAGTTTTTTAAAGATATAAATGAAACAACAGAGCAGCAACAATAACTATTACAAACCCGAGATAGGTACATGCCATTGCTATTTCTTGAATTAACGATACGTGTATTGTAGGGAACCTGCTGATCCCTAAGCAGCATATGAATCTGTTCTATGAAGCCTACAATGTACATTAATAAACTCAAAAAATACAACAAAAAAAAATGTGCAAGAAATACATGTAGAGGCACCATAAACCACTGAGTATCTGGAAGGCGAAGACATTCTGTGGGGCGCTTTATGATAACACTAAAAGAAAAGATTGTAAATCATGAAAGATATAATTACAATCCCTGAAAGTGAATTACTTATTTCAAAATTTTGCAACCAATACAAAATAAAAAAAACTAAACCCAATAAAAACAAAAAACCAATGGTGGTTAGCGTCAACTTTATACTGCTTTCAATTTCAGACCAAAAAAAGTAGAATTCAACAGTTTCCAGTAAAGCTGTTAAATTTACGGATAATATTTTACTTCCTCGTAAGAATTAATTTATAGTCCATCTACTGATCAATAAATCAAAAAACAACTACTGTAAAATGTTTAAAAATTAAAAATTAGCATCATAAAAAAAGAAAAGAAAACAACAGATATCAGTTAAAATAATAATATACTTCATAAAAAATATTTACAAACTGCATTTACAAATTGAAAAAACCAGAAGAAACCAGCATGCACCACTGTGTTCAACTAGATATGAACCCTGACTATTGGAAGCAAAAAGAAACTGTCATTACGTTTATCTCACTATGGGCAACCATTACATCAACCCTTAATGTTTTTATTAAAAATGTACTTTCAATTTGGAATAATTCTAAACTCAGCAAAGCACTATCAAAAAATTGTCAGTCGTCGTTTATTTTATGAAAAAGTTTTCTCATTTCTCAAAATTTAACTAACTTTGTGGTATAAAATATGGCATCTCAAATATGTTAAAGTAAAATTTTCATAATGCTTTGACTACAACAGCATTACTGTATTTTATATGAAGATTACTATCACCGTTGTTAACGGTTAGGAAAGAATTAGCAGACAGAGTGAACAAAAATATTTGAAAGATAGATAAAATGACTAGAAATAAACAAATTCAAATAAAAGCTCAACATGACCAATTGTTAGAGCTTTCCTGATTCTGAGTGTGCCGCAACAAATCACACAGATCACATATCACTGCTCTATAAAGTAGTTACATTATCATAATTTTGTTCACTAAATACCTCTTTTATATAACTTTCGTCTTATGAAAATTACCAAAACATGAAACAAAACAAGGTTCATCAACTACAATAAAAGAGAACCAGCAAAAGAGCGTCAAAGAGTTTTGTCAAAAACCACATTAATTTAATACGTCAATTTAATGCTAGAACAATGAACAATGAACAAGAACAATAACACAAGAGTGTTTACAACTGTTTTTAATTCTGAAAATCATTGCGTTGGATGAATTTGCAATATAATGAAATTAAGTTCAATTTAGTCATTAACTACATTTTTAATTATAATATCCATAAAAAATAAAAGAGTACAGTTTAAAGAAAAAAATAAAATCCCACTCCAATCAGTGCAGCTTTTTATTCATTTTCAAGTGCAGCAGCAACATCATTTCGATTACATCTTCTCTTTTGAAAATGTAATTAATTATATATTATTTGAGCACAATTAGAAATTTCGCACTGCATCTGTAATTTCAAATGCAAATGATCCCCTTAAATTGATTAANAGCGTCAACTTTATACTGCTTTCAATTTCAGACCAAAAAAAGTAGAATTCAACAGTTTCCAGTAAAGCTGTTAAATTTACGGATAATATTTTACTTCCTCGTAAGAATTAATTTATAGTCCATCTACTGATCAATAAATCAAAAAACAACTACTGTAAAATGTTTAAAAATTAAAAATTAGCATCATAAAAAAAGAAAAGAAAACAACAGATATCAGTTAAAATAATAATATACTTCATAAAAAATATTTACAAACTGCATTTACAAATTGAAAAAACCAGAAGAAACCAGCATGCACCACTGTGTTCAACTAGATATGAACCCTGACTATTGGAAGCAAAAAGAAACTGTCATTACGTTTATCTCACTATGGGCAACCATTACATCAACCCTTAATGTTTTTATTAAAAATGTACTTTCAATTTGGAATAATTCTAAACTCAGCAAAGCACTATCAAAAAATTGTCAGTCGTCGTTTATTTTATGAAAAAGTTTTCTCATTTCTCAAAATTTAACTAACTTTGTGGTATAAAATATGGCATCTCAAATATGTTAAAGTAAAATTTTCATAATGCTTTGACTACAACAGCATTACTGTATTTTATATGAAGATTACTATCACCGTTGATAACGGTTAGGAAAGAATTAGCAGACAGAGTGAACAAAAATATTTGAAAGATGGATAAAATGACTAGAAATAAACAAATTCAAATAAAAGCTCAACATGACCAATTGTTAGAGCTTTCCTGATTCTTAGTGTGCCGCAACAAATCACACAGATCACATATCACTGCTCTATACCGTAGTTACATTTTCATGATTTTGCTCACTGAATAAATCTTTCATATAACTTTCGTCTTATGAAAAGTACCAAAACATGAAACAAAACAAGGTTCATCAACTACAATAAAAGAGAACCAGCAAAAGAGCGTCAAGGTGTTTTGTCAAAAACTACACTGTCGTCAATTTAATGCTAGAACAATGAACAATGAACAAGAACAATAACACAAGAGTGTTTACAACTGTTTTTAATTCTGAAAATCATTGCGTTGGATGAATTTGCAATATAATGAAATTAAGTTCAATTTAGTCATTAACTACATTTTTAATTATAATATCCATAAAAAATAAAAGAGTACAGTTTAAAGAAAAAAATAAAATCCCACTCCAATCAGTGCAGCTTTTTATTCATCTTCAAGTGCAGCAGCAACATCATTTCGATTACATCTTCTCTTTTGAAAATGTAATTAATTATATATTATTTGAGCACAATTAGAAATTTCGCACTGCATCTGTAATTTCAAAAGCAAATGATCCCCTTAAATTGATTAAAGACATATTTGTAAACAGTTTGATGAAATTCAATAAAACAATACATTACCAAGAAACGTAATCAGTGCGTACAAATTTCCCATTGTTTAAAATTAACCTCGGATGAAATCTTCTAGTTTTCAGAATTTTCTGTTTTTAAGAGAAACTAATTTATTTAAATTCTAAATATATGCAAATTTATTTACATAATTGATGAATTAAGAAATGAATTGAATTAAGAAATTCAGCCCTTCAAATAAGAACTTCACAGCGTAAAAGAATACATGGCATTGAAATGTCAGTCTGCGTATCGATTATTTCCTGCATAAGAAAGAGGTGCATAACACAGATAATTCCATCTTACTTCTTCATTGCTATATATTAAATAATCAATAAAAAAGAACAGCTACTTTAAACGTATATCTAAGAAAAGTTCAAATAGCTGATGCTGAAAAATGCACCAAATTCAATGACGATTTGTTCATCTTTGTAATGATGACGTAGCATAAGATACGGTATCCCACATAAATAAAAAATCATGTTCCGTAAGAATCACCTACAAAACTTATACATTTTCAAAAATAATTACTCCTCTTGGAATCACATTTTGTTCATTACATCAGTTGAATCTATAAAAGAATTTCGATATTTTAAATAAATATTATTTTAATTTGTAAAACTGCTAGCATCATTGTATTTTGATTTTAAAAGTGGGTTATCTACTGTAGGTATTATGTTCTTTTTAAGCAGTAATTTACATTTCCAATACGTTTTAAATTGAATCGGAACCTTAAGTCACATGACAGAAAATTTTTAATGAAATGGCAGTACACTTATAATAAAATTCATTTTGCATGACAGTACTGCAGTATGAGGTTATACTACTACAGTTGAAGTAATTGCAAGGAGGTTCATTAACTGACGATTCGTCTGTTTACTATTTCAACTCTTTTTCAGTATCCCATTGATGTATACCATTTTTGTTCTTTTCATCTGAATCAGGACAATGCTTTGATCAGCTTTGCAAGTGGCTTTTGCTTTCAGCTATAGTCATTGAAGTTGAATGTCAGCAGCGCACGTGCTTTTCGAGAGTCCAGTTGGTGCATCACTGAAAAGAAATAAAATGAGAGAAAAATAGCGGTTCCTTACTATTTTACGAATTTACAAAAAACATACATGAAAGCAAACATTATATGTTAACAAAAACATGAACTGCTTTTTTTCACGCTGTAGTTAAATTTAAATGTTTATTATAAAATCCAGTTTTTGATAAATATTTTTTTAAATACAGTGCATTAAAACAAATAGATTAAAATAAATAAAAATTATAATAATGTTTAGGCGTAATTATGGATGTAAAAATTATTTTATCACAATAGACAGTGGAAGCGTCTGGTTGTTCATGTAGCACCGGCAATGATTAACTTATTTGTTTAGTCATACAAAGTAAGGCTTACTGGGTTTTATTGTGGTCATGTTTGTAAGAAGAATCACAACGCCATTGTAACTGTGGCATCAAATTATATAACTCATTAGAAACTCTGAGCAGTGCAGTGATATTCCCTGGCACAAAAAAACATTAGAATCAGAATGTGAGAAATTTTGCGACAATACAATACCTCAATGGTCTGTACCTTGATAAGCGTCAGTGCAATTTGATAAGCATCACCTACTATTTTTGATTAATCACGCGTAATTTAGTTAACAAAATAGATTGTCATTACATATTTTATTATATAACTGTTTATTTGATATGTGAGTTTAATAAAGTAGCAGACTATGCTTTGTAGCATGGTAAAACCGTCGCCGACGCTCTTCATTGAAGCTTCTCAGTGGATTTAGTAGAGGGTATAAGATTTTACTGAATAGGCAATGTCCACAAATGCCCGCCCCCTGACGTTACAGTGCTATTTTTATTCTATCTAAATTTCAGAATATAGACTACCAAACACCTCCTCAGAGCAAAACCTCGTCTTTGCATTCAGTCTGGACAGTGTGCTCATCCACAAACAACTTTGAGAAAAATTTGAAGACATTTTCTTGAGCCAATTGCCTAAGAATAATGTCACGTCTTCAGTAGAAATTGCAGAATACATTGTGTCAAAAGCTTTGTTGATAAGCAAACAATTATTTATTCTTCCTTTTTCCACAAATTTGAATCCATCATATACAGCACATCGTGCTACAAAATCAGTATTTCATTTCCTCAGTGCTATTAGATTCCTCATCTTTTACTCTGAATTTTCAATGATCAGTTCAATTTCAAAGTTTTTGCCTGTTTTGTATACATTCATATTGATCTTTATAAAGTAAGACAAAGCAGTGCTGAAAAAAAATGATATATTTATAATTGTTTTGGGACTTCCGTTAAATGCCCAGAAAACTACAAAATTGATCCGTATGTTAATTTGAATGGCGCATAAACACAGCATTGAGATCCATTAAAAAGAAGTAATCAGGTTCAATGTATCAAATACTTGTTGTCTTTGTGGTAAAATGTTTGGAAAATGTGCTGAAATCCGCAACTGCTGGATCATGGCCAGAACTCAAAGTGCATATTCCTTTCGTAAAAAATTTCTACGATTATTTTGGAGAAATTTGAAGAGTGAATGCAGCATTGTAATGAATCTACAGCTACTCATCGGATATTCGTTATCCATTTCATTATTTTCATAGTTATTATATTAAAAATTTTTCATTTATGATGTAATTTATTTTTTTGAATGTATTTCCAGAAATCAATAATCAATATTTTTCATAATTATATTGTTGAAAATTTACACATTTTAAATAAAATAACATGCTATAAACGTATTTTGCGTATTTTTATGTGCATCAGCTATGCCACATGCTGAAAACTAATGAATTACTTTAATAATAAATGTTGGTTACAACTGTATTAATTGATTTAACTTGGAGTTTTCTATCAGGACTGTAAGATTGTTTCTTTAATTTTCACTGTACTTGTGAGTGATGTTGCCATAGTTATACAAATTTTAATCAAATAAACAAAGCGACCCGCCATTTTGTTGAACTTCTTTTAATGTAGACAAAGTTTTTGTTACTCACCAAAATGCAACTTATTCTTTCTTTCATCACAAATTTAAACTTATGATATTCAGCTCCAAGTACTATAAAGGTGGTTCAGCAATGTCTCAATGCTACTAAACTTACCTTTCATTCATATGAGCAGTTCATTTATGAATACTTTTTACTTTCAGAAATGGATGTTATCTGATGCAGCAGCTAAACCATGCAATAACCGCTTTGAAATGAGATATAAGCAAATGTATTCCGCTGTGTGAGTTTATTCACTTTAGAGAATCGCAACTCACAAAATAAATTTTTTCATACGTAGAAATGATGCCAAATGACTACACTAGTAAGTACAACCTGCAAGCTATCTGTAATTACAGTCAACGCTCAAACAAATGCTGCCAATTTCTGACACAGGGAACTCAGAAATATTCAAATAAATTCGAATATGA
>JYDV01000193.1:0-43338 GCA_001447645.1 Trichinella pseudospiralis
TAAACGTACTGTTTTCTGTGTATTGTGAACTCTGTCGAAAAAGTGAAATGCACACCAGAGACATCAACAGCATGAAAAAAATTCATGTTATTCCAGCAGAGTTTCTATGTTTCTATTGAAAGTTAAAAATAGACTATAAATGTGCTCAGAAAATGAAAAGTAATTTGCAGTAAATGCAGCAGGTAAAAAAAATCGTGAATTAGATGTGCTCATTATGCGGTGTCAATCTCAACAGGCTTTTGTTCTCTCATGAAAGTTGTTTCAATAGAAACTGACTATGCAGATATAACATCATGATAATGGTTTTCAGGGCAGCCAATCTCTTGGCCAGGAAACTGCTGTCGTGGAAGCGAACCGTCAACCAATAAGGAGAATATTTAGGCTATTCTACAGCTGTTACATACAGAATAAATTCTAACAAAGATCCCCATAGCTAAAATAGCTCATGAAAAAACTCACAAAATTGAAAATACAGAATAATTAATCCTGAAACTGATGACAGAATAGAACTCGTCACTGATACAGTGTGTGATCATGGAAAAGCGACTGACTTCGTAACTTCATTTAACACTGATGCAAGCAACAACTGCAAGATTAAATCACCATGAGTTCGATAATGTCTATGTTAGAATAAGGCAGCCACACGTAAAGACGTTATTGAGAAGACAGAAAAATTAGACTTTTTCACTAAGTAACACAGAATGATCATGGATTTGCAGCTCTATAAAACAGAGCCAAAGAAGGCAATAGTCGGATACAATAGAAAGTATAGTATTCATGCTAAATTTAACCACTGAAATAGTTGCCTCAATGATTAAACATCGTATGTTATAATATTGCACCTGACTATCAGTGCAACTTTTTTTCTGTACAGATTGTTTCCTACTTCCACCGTTAAAAACGTGGTGCAGTGTCATAAATAAATAATGCATATTTGAGCATGACTATCACTGAAAGCAAAAACGGCTTCAGCTCATCAAACCTCAGCTGTTCAAAACACTGTGTTAATTAAGAACAAAAAAACAAAAATGTTATATGTGAGTGAGATACGCAGATTGAGCAAAAGATGAAATGGGAAACACTGAAATCGTCAGTTAATGAACCTCATTGCTATTATATCACGTGTAGTAGTATTACCGCATACTGCCGTATTGTAATGCAAAATGAATTTTATTATAAGTGTACTGCCATTTCATTTAAAATTTTTTGTCATGTGACTTAAGTGATTAAGCCAATGTCAATTTATGACGTATAGAGAATATAAATTTCTGCTATAGGACAACTTAATATCTACAGTACATAACGCATTTTCAAGATCAAACTAAAAAAGATGCTAACAGTTTTACCAATTTAAATGATATTTATTTAGAATAATTTGCTTATTTTATAGTTTAAACTGCGGTGATGAAGCAAAATGTGAGTTTGAGAAGAGTATTAATTTTTGAAATCGCATGTGTTTTGCAGGACATTTTAAGGAAAATGATTTTCTATTTATGTGGAATACCGTTTCTTATAATACGTCATCATTACAAAGATGACAAAATTGTCATTGAAGTTTATGCATTTGGTTAGCAATTTTGCATCAGTTATTTGAACTTTTCTTAGATATATGTTTAAAGTATCTGTACTTTTTTTCATTATTTAATATATAGCAATGGAATAGTAAGATGGAAATTAATTGTGTTATGCACTTCTTTCTTATGCACAAAATAATCAATACGCAGACTGACTTTTCAGTGCCATGTATCCTTTCACGAAGTGTAGTTTTTATTTGAAGGGCTGAATTTCTTAATTAAGTTGCTATTATTTTTGTTTACTAATATAATTTCGTTATAAATTATTACTCAGTGAAAATTTTCAATATGTTTCTTAGATTTAGATACACAATTACTCTTAGTATTCAATTAAGGTAGCAGTTCTTTTTTGTTGATCATTTAATATATAGCACGGAAATAGCAAGATAAAAATTATCTGTCTGATGCACTTTTTTCATATGAAGAAAACAGTCAATTCAAATACTGACATTTCAAAGCCGTGTATCCTTTCACGCTGTGAAGTTCATTTTTCAAATGCCAAATTTCTTGATTAAGTTGCTATTATTTTTGTTTACTAATGTAATTGTTGAGAAATCTTTTCTCAATACCTGCTCATCACTATCTAAAATTCCTCGTGGCAACAAAGCATTGCTCCTGGTACGAAAACAACAATTGCGCAACGCCAGCTGCACCCTTTGTTTTTCTCAATGGAACACAATGGAATAGCAATTAAGCGGTGGAAAGGTCAGCGTCCTGTCATATATCCGCCACAACTCCGGTGGCCAGTTGCTGAAAAAGCGTCAAAGTGAAATGTGGCTGACAGCACGCCTGCTCAGACTCTGGCTAAGCTGCACAGTCTGAAGGATTGCGCAACCAAGCCAAGTTTCTAATTACTTTCTGATAATCCAGGTCGCCAGACGCGGAGTGAGGTCAAGAAAAAGATATAAATACAAGTGTGGAGGGAGGAGGGACAATAACACGGAACACGCCGTATCGAATACCGCCTGAACTGTTTTTCTCTCACTACATCATTGTTATTACTCACTGTTCATTCTGAATAAACTGATTTTTCGTCAGATCCGTTGTCGTTAATTTTCTATAATTATCTTATACAGTCAACTACAAGAATGATCTTCAAGTTTAAACCAAAGATTTCTTAACAGTAATTTCATTTTGAATTATTATTTATTGAAAAATTATTTCCATATGTTGTTCAATGACGTTCAAGTATTAAATTTACACATATTCAGTATTTACTGAAATTACTATTTCTTAAAAATAGAAAATTTTTTAAACTAAAGATTTTATCTGAGATTAATTAAAAACATTGCAAAATTGATCAGCACTGACAACGTTCCTTGGTAATGTATTGTTTTATTGAATTTCATCAAACTGTTCACAAATATGTTTGCAATCAATTTAAGCAGATCACTTGCTTTTGAAATTACAGATGCAGAGTGAAATTTATAATTGTGTACAAATAATATATAAGAAATCACATTCACATAACAGAAGATACAGAAAATCGAAATACTGTTGTTGCTGCAATTGAAGCTGAATAAAAAGCTGCACTGATAGGCCACGTTTCCTTTTCGATCAATTTTTGGAAAATCATTTTTATGATAATCATGTCGTTCCATTTTGAAGCTAAACAACTTATGTTTACAATATCAAGTAACAAACAAATTTTGGTCAATAGTTCAATAGTCAATTTTTATAATTTCTTTAAATATGAAAAGAGCTTCAAAGCTTCATGCTGCCTGTGTTCAAACAGCGGTTGACTTAATTTCGAACTACTCAGTCACTTATGAACATTATTAGATAAAAAAGATATATAATCAAAGATAAATTTAGTAGCAAACAGATATGTCAGAATCACATTTATTGCACTTTAAGAAAAATATTATCAATAAAAGTTTCTGATAAAAGAAAAAATAAGTTACCTTTTGGTGAACAGCAAAAATTTGTCGACATTCAGAGAAAATGGGGCAAAATGCCAGGTCGCTTTGTTTATTTGACTAAAAGTTGTGTCATCATGGCAACATAACTCATGAATTCAATGAAAAATTGAAAGAAACTCTTATCATATTGACAGTAAGCTCAAAGATATATCAATTAATACAGTTGTAACCAATATTTGTTATTAAAATAATTAAACAGTTTTTAGCATGTGGCACAGCTGATGCACATGAAAGTGCGCAAAACACTTTTATTCCATTTTGTTATCTTTAAAGTAAAGTAATTTTGAGGGATGCAATTGTTATAAAATGTATTGTTTTATAATTTATGGAAATATATTGGATTAAAAAAAATAGCTTACATCATAAATACAAAATTATAAATATAACAGCTGCGAAAATAATGAGACGGATAATGAATATCTGATGAGTAAACGTACATTCATTACAATGCTGCCATCACTCTTAACATTTCACCAGCATAAACGGAAAAATTCATACGAAAAGAACATGTACTTTGACTGGTGGCCATGAACCAACAGTTGCAGTTTTCAGCACCATCTCCAAGCATTTGTCCACAATGACAGCAACCATTTGGAACATCGAACCTGAATTCTTCTTTCTAATGGATCCCAATGCTGTGTTTATGCGCTAATCCAAATTAACATACAGATCAATTTTGTAGTTTTTTGGGCATTTAACGGAAATCCTAAAACAATTATAAACATATCATTTATTTTCAGCACTGCTTTGTATTACTTTATGAAGATCAATATGAATGTAAACAAAACAGGCAAAAACTTTGAAATTGATCTGATCATACAAAAGATAGATTTCGTTGAAATTTTTCCCAATTAAAAATAAAAATTTACTTATGAAAATCTAATTCATACTCGTAGGTTTTATCAACATTAAATCCACTTTCAACAACAATAGATTAAAATTGCTTGTACAAATAATAACCCTCAAGAGTAGAGTTCAATACACCATCAACTTTTATGTTCAAAATTTTCATTTCATCTTCTAGCTCACTTTGGAATCCTAATGAAAATGACTAGCAAGCTGTCAAATTTATAAACATCATTTGTAATAGCACAATGTTACCTTTAATAAAATTAACAGTTGCTGTGAAGCAGGCAAAACGCGGTGCACAAATAATAACCGTAATATTGAAATGAGTTTGAAATGATGCTTTACCCATCGCTCTTGATGTTCTTTCTCTCATCGTCGTGAACGGAACTTTGCCTTCACTTGCCTGGTTTCCACCTAAATTCAGATTACGGTAAAAACATTTTTTGATAAAACGGTTCATTACTGCATTTGTGATTACCTGCACGAAGCATAAAAATGGAAGTTCGTCTTCTTCAACAAGAATAAACCACAATTCTTGAGTAGACTCCCATTGAAATGACCACGAGTCGAAAGTGCTTAAATTAGCTTTTCACATGCTTGATCAAAACTGCCAAGGCATAAACCGGCGCACAGAAAAGCAATTTCAGAAAAATAAAACGAAAATTAAAGTCTCTCTTATTTATACCTTTATTTAGGTTAAGCTGACGTGGCAATAAATGTTATTTAATTTATAGTAAACATAATGGCCTGCAGACATTAAAGGTTTTTAATGGTATTTTTATAAATATACAATATTTAATATTTATATAAATGTGATTAATTTTGCTATTAGTGAAAAATATTTATGATCAAAAATATAATAGCTAATGATGGTCAAGAAAATACAGTTTTTACTTAATTGGTGACATTTCAGATTACTATTTTTTCTTACACTTGTATTTGTGGATCTTGATTTTCACAAATGCAAAAAAGTCAGTTTTGTCATTTGATTTCTTAACCGTACAACTTAAAATCTCCAACAATAATTGAAAATAATAAGTCAATGATCAAAAAATTGTTTGAATATCCCACAATTTCCTGCGTCACAAATTAATCGCATTTATTTCAGAGCTAACTATAAAAAGTGATAACCAGTACATTATACATTTGGCAAATCTTGTAATATTTTGCCATGTTATTTGGTGATAGCACTAAGTAACAGATAATTTATTTGGTCACTGTAATTCATTGAAGTGAACACGCCTGCAATGGGAAACACATTTGGAAACGTTGGATTGTTGGAGTGGATCAAACCCCTGGGCGTTTAATTTACGATGTACTCTGTCAATTTTCATTTTCACAGTCTGAAGCATTGTGACTTCTCTTTTGAAACAATAAAACATATTTTGCAAAAAACTGCAAAATTCAACATATAAATTTGTTTATCTTCATTTATTTGAAAGTGTTCAGATTAACAACGCAATTCTCAAAGAAGCTGCGCAGATGTTCATTCCAGCATGCCTTACCACACACGATGCAGCTTGTTTTTATTTTCTGTCGTGATTTCTTCGACAATATGCGCATCTTCTAGCGGTGGCTTTTTGATCTTTGCTTGCCGATGACTGCTGGGTAGATGTCGCGTCCCCATTGATGCAATCGCTTTCCTTACTGTGTAAGGAAAGGATTGCTGGAAGCTGGCGGCACGTTTTTGTAGAGCCATATCCACTAAAATTTTGCCGCACTCCATCAAGAACATTCGCCTACGGTGCGACTTCTGTCCGTTCCACTCTGGATTTTTTCTTGTCTAAATAACGAATGCTGCTAGACCCGCGCAATCCAAATTTTGAACCACAAAGCCATTGGCCACAGCTTGGTGCGTGCTTGCATGTGCATAAACGTACAAGTAGGTCTAGAGTATCCACGCCAGACTTCGTTTCATTGTAAAACAAAACAATGTCTGGTTTGCTTTCGTGTTTTGCACTTACTGAATTGTCATGGTGCATGGTGATCACCAGCAAAACGCACTTTCTTCTTTTTGAAATGTAGATCAAGAGACTGCGTTGCCGATCAAAGCAAAACATTGATGAATCCACTTCTCGTCACCTGGTTTGTAACAATTCTGATGGTACTTCTTATTTATTCCTCTGTAATGTTCCTACAATTGTCGCTTTTTGGCTAGTAAATCTTCCGCCAATTGTACACAGGTGAAAAAGTTGTCCATTATTATATTTCTATCCCTACTACACCAAGGTCTTACCAACCAGAAGGCACTAAAGTGGCCCAAACACGACCAGATTTAAGCCACCCTCTTACGTTTTGTATCAGGTGATGCACTTTCAGATGATTCATTAAACGTGAATTAAACAACAAGCAACAAACAAACCGTCTTTGTCCTGATAGTCAGATGTAGCATTATCAACATCATCAGAGGAACTGCTCTCTGATTCTGCTACATCGTCAAAAATAGGGTTTCCTTGAAATACAGCCATCACGGCAAGCACACAGAATAGTGCAGACAAGCAGAAATGAAAAGCAAAATAAAAAAAGCTGCAAAAAGCAGAATTCAGAAACCATGACAGCTGTTGTTTTTCACAGGTTCTTAAAAAAGGCCATAAAATATTGTTGTCAGTTGGCGCTGTCATATCTGCAACTTGCAAAAAAATGAAGTCCAATTTTTAGCTAGAAAGAATTATAAAAAGACGAAACAATCCGCAGCAAATGTGCAAGCCATATATGCGGTTTTTATTCAAAAACCTTGTGTATAGACTGTGAGGAAGCAGTCATTGATGGTTAATCATAGGTGATACAATTGAAAATAAAATTGCACTTTCCTGAGAATAAAAACAAATTTTGTTTGTGAAATGTGAATACAAAGGACCATACTCAGGTTGACAAAGAATGAGCGTCAGCTGCTACATACATAAAACCAAGTATTTGCAACCTAAATTATTTGATAAGTTCCATCTGCCAGAATAAATCCGCAGTACAAAAATAACAATGTATATAATATGACAACAAAATGCTCAAAGAATGTGAATTAACAAGGAGGGGTCCTTCTGACCCGACGCCACCACTAACGTTGAGATCACGCAAGGGCTAAATCAGACAGTTTGCTTGTTCCTTACTAATAATTATTCTACAGATATATGCTGCTTTTATTGAATGACATTTTTTGAAACAGTGCCCTAAAAATGTGGGAATATTAATTAACTGCTCAACACTATTTCACATTTTTATGTTGCAAGTATAAAAAAACTTAGAAAGTCGTAATCGTAATAATGATATACACTTCAACAATGCAACAGCGTACCAATTGCCAGCAATCCAACGAAAATATTGAAAGAAACAGAAAGGATAAGGAAAAGAAAATATTGAACAAAAAATGAATTTTGTAATGAAAATATAAATTTATTTGCAGTACGATAATCGAACATTTCATATTACCATTAACATGTAATTTTTGCTCCATGTATGTTTTTTGAAAAATTGTAAAATGGGGCCGCTGTTCTTTCATTTTCTTTTTCTTCAATTTGTATACCCACTAAGTAGGCTCTGGCAAAACACATTCCAATGCTTATTTGGCATTTTCATATTAGCACTACTCAGTGGTGCTCAATTCAGGATATCTAGCCAGCGCAGAATATGAAGAAGCAGACGTCTCCCCGCTGATGTCAGTAGAATATTTCTTATATTCTTATTTCATTGCACATATTATTATTGTTGTTTATTTATTTATTTTTACTTTATTCATTTACAATGTTTAAATATTTTTATTTACATATACCATTTACATATACTGAAATTCTTCTATCATGTTTGAAATGATTAATATCATGAAAAGCGCAGTTTTATTTATGAGAAAGTATTTTGTGAAGAAATAAATCAAGAATCAAAAGAATACATCATAAAAGAAAGAAATTAAATTATATTTTTCATATATTTAATTCTGCTTGTCAAAGCGAGCGTAAAATCAGTTTGCTTATATTTTACTGAAAAATTTAATGCGATGAGTTCCAGTGATGTAGGTCATCTTTGAATATTCAAAAATGGGAAGAAATGAGACTGGGAAATGAAAAACTGAAATTTTTTGTTTACGGAAAATGAGTTACTTGCGCCAACATTATTTAAATGAATTTTAGTGGCATTTCACATTTGAACATTTTCATATTTCACGCCTTGTCGAGTGGAAATAAAGGTTGATTTTTGGAAAGGAAAATGGTTCAATATCTTTTCTGTCATTTCAATTATTGAATTGTAGCAGTTTTTGCGGCACTACTATGGTTCAAGTATTATAATAAGTAAATTTTTCAGATTAACAGTGTAAGGTTGCCAGGAGTGTGAGATATTGTCTCATGTATGATGTGACCCAGCCTGTCTTAAATGATGAAAGTCAATGATTTTACAGCTCACTTCTTCCACTCCCGGTTGCAGTACCAGAGGTCTGACACTGCGCTAGGATCCAGCAAAATGACTTTGTTCTCTACACACATTTTTTGTTCTTTGGCTGCTGCAGTCCTGACTCGTCGAAAATGGAGATCGTTTCAACAACTTGGTCAGTCCTTCTGTCCATCTTTATTGTTGCCCATCTTTGTCGTCTTCAGCATCAGTTTAGATTTCCATTTAATCTTCAACACAAATTACTTACCGTACATATGAAGTTTACCTGCTGAAGAAGATTTCAACTGTTTTTTTATGAATAATCCACTTTAGCATACACTAAGACAGCAAATGTTGTTTCAGTATGGCGGGAGTTTATGGCGTTTACAGTTTGTCAATTAAAACTTCAATTTATTTTTCTATATTATGAGTTATGTAGTAGTGTTAGTTAGTTATGTAATTATGAGATACTTTATATTGCTGACTTTATACCTGACAGCTGCCTTATCCTGAAGACATGGCGCATCACTGAGTTTGGAGCGTTTGCTGGTAGTTGTCATTTCATGATGAACGTTTCTTTTTATGTGTTCGCTGAATTTTTCAGGGTCTCCAAATTTACAAGGCCTTTACTACCCCATATTACTGATAGCATTACCAAAGCTTTGTCAATTGTTTGTGTCTTGAGCAAGATAATTTTCTCTAATTTTATTTGTTAATCCAAGAAATTTATTAACGTTTAATTTACCATTTCCTTTATAGCAATAAAAGTTAATCGAAAATGGCAGAGTAATGGCACGTAAAATGTTTAAAAACAGTGTAGACAATTCAGCAAGAAGGTTGAGAAGCATCGCATTCTATTCAAAGGAAACGCATAATTAAAATAGTTTCTTAACCATAAATAATATATTTTTATTTTCCATGTATATTGATGACTCAAATCCAACAACAAGGATAGAACAATCAAAAGATGGGTTGTAAACTTGGTAAAGTAAAACTGCCTTGTTAAAAATAAGGGCCACTGAGCAGAGGAGCATTATGACACCTTATTCTAGCAGGTAACATTTTTTAAGGCCAGCTAGCTCAAATTTCTAATATTATTACTGTAGAATAACAAAAAATAATCATGAGCATTTTATATTTTGAAGAACACGTTATTACAGGTGAGAACTAAACTAATAAAAAGACGTTCAAAGATATAGCCTATATAATTTAGTGTGCAAAATTTTACTGTTGAAAAACAAAACCTGTCACAGAAAAGTTGTGTTCACAAAACTGAAAAATAATGATTACGTATGGCCACAAAAAGCCAACTGCACAGCATCAGTATTAATTCAGAATTTAATAAACAACAGACATCCAATAAGAGAAAAGCTGTGAGCACATGAAATTGTCGAAGTAGGTCGTACAATTACTATTCATTGTAGCATAGATTTCCTGTGAACAGCTAATCAAAAATAAGAGGTAGAAATTGTGTGAACAAATAATGAACAAACGCTTCCTGACAGAAGAAACGCTACAGCAAACTACGAGCGGTTAAATTCTGGCGGCAGTTCTTTATAAAAACGGTTTACCAGAAGTTCTAAACACCGCTTCACCTAATTTTAATGCTGTACATAATTGATATGTCTAAACACGGGAAACTGGACGGAGGTCGATGAAATATTGGAATAACGCATTCATCACTTTGGGGGAGATTAATCTTCTAAATTTTCAATCTCCGCCTTTCTAGGAAATTCTTTGCAGGGCACATACAAAGTGGTCATGCAAATACAAGTTTCCATGTACATTGTCTGCCTGAGCACCATTGTCACTTCTAAATAGTTGGATATTGCAGCTTTACATACCTGGTTGTCCTATACCAAAACAAACAAATTGTTAATAAAGATGAACACATTCGATGCATTCATTACTTACTTTAGAACATCCCAGCATTTCACCATTATATTGACATATTCAAATTTCTACGTCCTCCTATCAAACCCACAGGGCATTCCATCGCAACAGTTTGCTACATGACATTGCTCAGGCATCCGCCATGACGATAGCAATAATGTGTTGTTTTTTCAGTCAGACGGGGTACGTGCTTGCTTGTGACGCTTTAAGATGCATGACACCTGTAGGTTTCACACTGCATTTCAGCAACGTTTAGCAGGTGCTTTATCATATATGCTGAAGGTGGATTTCGTTTGTTCTGAACATCCCTTTTTCAATATTGCTTCTTTTTTTATTTTGCATGCTGAGTGTTTACTTACTGGACAAGTTTCTATGTGAGGTCTCTGGATACTTTCATCACATACTTTAGAACATCTGCAGCATTTAACCTGTTTATCCCTATTTTTCAATTTGTGCCTGCCTTTTTACACAAGGGACATACCGCTGCAATAATACGGTGTAAGACGCAATTCAGGTACATCAACAGTTGTGGCAGCAATGAACAAAATAGCTACAAGAAAGTCTCTCGTACTGTAGAAATTATATATTATATGCAGGAATGTCAACAAACAAATGTTTTCGTCAGTTCATTCACAGTGCCTGTTGTTCAATGTTATCTGCCAATTTTATAACTACTGCTGCCACTGCGGCTGCTGTTTAACTGCGTTTACTGCTGGTATGGTTGTCCTTAGTGTCCCTGATACTTTCGAATAGAAGATGGTGTTCAAATTTTACGTAGTAAGCTCATTCTTCACACTCGTTTCTTGTATTGTGATTTCTACTGCTTCGGGAAACGGCAGCATCAATGGCGTCTACGCAATTCTAGTGCAATAGCGTTTTCCAATTATTGCAAGAGTATTTTATGAGCTGCTACATCCATACCAGGAAATGTATTCAGTAATAACCAACGTAGATGGATAGTGAACTCACAGACGTTGTAGTCTTTTCTCTGCATCTGATTTAAAATTCCACTGAAATCAGTGGCTGTGAAACGGCTGAAACTTAACAGTGCTAACTTTAAATGTTCATAGTCATCACTGTCGCTGACCGGTCAGGAACTTGTGCTTATTTTCATCTGATAACTATGTTATTTTTCCTGGAGGTTTATACCTTTTTTAGACCATCGATCTTGTTGTCGCCATTATTTGCAGGCCTGTCAGGCGCATGACTCGATCACACCATATTTATAGGTTCAGCATTTGTGATAAATTTTCACACTTGACGAGAACAGAATCAAAGATCAGAGCCGTTCTTTCAGGAAACGCTTTATTCAATCAGGAATAAGGTACGCATACGACAACGCTTCCAAGAGAAAAAGAGCACACACACAATCCTAAGCTCTCCCATCACACATCCAAATCCAGGTTCCGCACACGACCACGATTTCCTCCTACGATAGATCGCTGATGCTCAAGTTCTAGAAATTCGGTAATGTCACCATGATACAATTGTGCGTCATTCCAGGACGGCCCATCATAACACAACATTTATTACTAAAGACAGCTACAATAAGTATAAGTACATAGGAAGAAGCGCGCAGCGTCACAATCAATGATCTCATATCACAATGGCGTAAATTACTGACAAACACATCAGCGTGCATTATGCTAATAAAGTCTACAGAAATGTCAACCTGATTAGCAGGTACAGTATCATGGTTATTGATACTTGTTGAGGAAAGCAAATAAAGACTAAATGAATGCGGTTGGAATTATTATATTATTCTGGATCACTTTGAAATTGGGTGTTTCACATCTTACTATTTAAAAAGAAATTTTTTTAAAGCTTGTGATGGCCAGTCACAGTATTTTTATTAATAATTAATTTGTTTATGATAATTGATTGACAAGTTATTGCCTGTTGAGCGCCATGAATTACATTACTCAAAATTAATAATGTAATAGCAAATATTGTATATTAGCCAAGCTGTGTGTTCAATTTGGGACGCAATTTTGACCGCGTTTTTATATTACTTGTTGTCTGTTAATTATTTAATCCGTTTTAGTTTCAATTCTTTTGTATTGCATTTCAAATAAATTGTCATAATTTTTTGAGACTTGTCTACAGTATGACGTTTTCAATAATAATGTTGGAAACTGAAGGCATCAATACATGATGATCCGTACGGTAGGGAATGTACGGTAGAGAAAGTGACGTGAAAGCGTGGAAAAGGCTGCGGTTGTTGTCCGCGCTCTCCTTACTGTGCTGTGTGATTGTCGTTGGTTTTGTGTCGGGCTTAGTCTCTGTTCATTGGTGTTCATTGATAAGTGCTCACTTTCGTGAAATAAAACCTGTGTCCGTTGTTTTTTTTGTCTTACTTGCTACACGTTCGTGAACAAACGTGGGTGGTATTGCGGTTAGGTGATCATAATTGATTTGACCTGCCGCTGAAGCAAAACCTACAGTCCACTGCTTCGTTGGCTACAGATCTCTGTCGCCAACAAATATTATTTGTATCTATTTAAAAAATGCTGCTTTTTATTAATTGAGAATTTCAAAATCTGTGCAAATGTCAAACTTTAAAAATTATTTATTATATATTATTCGCTGGCTCAAATTTGAAAACTTGTGTCCATGCCTGTAGCGACTGATCCATTCATCCATTTAGGTTGCACTACTCTCCAATAAAATTTTATGCTTTCTAGGAAAAAGCAACTTGCATTCATAAAGTCTGCAAGATAATATTATAGCGTGACAACATGAAGTGTCACATAAAATATTGATGCAACCTTTTCCCAGGTGAAATATTAAGGTAATCTAATCCTCAATATGAATGTGGAATAGACAGGTTTAACTACATAAAATCACATGCGTGACGATCACATTTTGGTTGCCCGCAGGTTAAACCTGACTTAGAAGAATATTACTGTATTGTTTGCTTACTGTATTTTCTATTATTCTTGCCGTAAAATTGATCAAAATTTAAAAAAATTGAAATCACTTGTGAAATTCTTTTTATAAAAAGTGAATCAAATGCGGATATAAAAGGAATGGACTTACTGTTTTAGGTAATTAGTCACTTCAGCAAACACTTTAGGTGCATCAAAAATGTCTAATGCGGTGCACTTAAAAAGTTCAAATCACAGTTTGCTGGTTCTGACTGGTTATTATGCATAAATTGGTACAAACAATTTAAATGGCTCTAATATTCTGTTAAAAGAGTTACAACGTTTTGTTTCCTTTGTGAATATCGTTCAAATTGTGGCACAAAAAATGGTGACTTGTCATTTTGTATATGTGGTTAACTCAGTTGGATATGGGGTCTTGATAAATCCAAAGGTTTTGCAAAGCATGAAATGTAAAATGAACATTTTATGTGTATGCACATCTTATGCTTATGTGAAATGTATGTTATTTGTATGTAATGTATAATTGGAAGGAAAAAAGTGCAAGTGAAGGAAAATAATGAAATCTCAAATTTAATTAATGAGAACCAAATGTTGAAAAACTGCCACGTGATGCTACGCTATGATGATATTTGATGCCATGATATTTCTGGATTAAAATGAATTTCGTTTCACGATAATGATGAATCAACTCAGATCCTTCAAGTGAAGCATCTCCTTTGTTTGGCTTATTTCTAAGACTTTTTGAATTCACATTGGTCAGCAGTACTCATTTACAAAAAGTGATCAAGTATATTCCCAACGTAGCCACTTACAAATCACCTAAAATACAAAAGATATAGAAATCATAGTTACAACTGTCTGTGTGAAAAGTGCTGATAAATGTTGACATAGCGCATATTGCGCAGCGTGTTCTTAGAAGCACAAAAAGATGACGCACTCTCCCCACACTTTTTGATGGCTGCAAACAACAGGTGCATTGCAGAGGAAGAAATTTGAGATGGCTTACTAAACAGCAAAGACAGAATTCACATGAAAAAACAAATGCATTCAGATGCTAAACAAATGATTCTATGCTAAGTGGTGATCAAACAGCCAATTTTCATGTAACGGAATGAACAAAGAAAAATGTCAAGTTATCACAGCTTTCTACAAAAATTAGCTGATCAGTTGGTCAAGATTTTAAATGCTGCCTACAAATTGCATCCACGGTCGATTTTTAGATTTTTTGTGTATTATTGGAATCACAGGGATAAATTACTAAAAGCTGAATGTTTTACCATTTTTAGTTGTTGTTGCATGCGCATTGAGAAAATTCCATCTAATGGAGAAATCTTCTTTGTGATGGACTTCATTCATAGTAGCAGAGTGTTGAAAATTCTGTGATGTTGTTTGTACTTGTTCTTCATGAAAGGACTGCTTAATGTAGTTTTTGTGCAATATTTATAGCAGCAATAATAGTGGAAAGAGAGGTCATCGTATTATATTAGTTTGTTTTGTATCATTTGTTGTTGTGTGGGTTGTGTTGATCTTCATTGCTGTATCTTCTTATTTGTATAGAGTAGTATTTGTTGAATAAATTGTTCATACAAGTATTCTGCTTTTACCTAGAGAGCAGATTGTGATAGAGGTGATTTGTGTATAGAATATTAAATAGACTATTCCCAGAGGAGTAGAAACTGGTGCTGTCGACAACAACTGTTTAATAGGATAAATTGCTTTCGGATTAGGAAACCTGAGTATCCCTCTAGAGAGTGGCTTCCTCTTCAATAACATAATTTAGCACTAAGAATGCTACTTTTGGGGCCCCAATGCTGATATGTAATTTAAAAAACACTAATGTTTGTAATTCATTGTATTTATTTTGAAAAAAACAGTAATATAATCCACTTTATTTCTTAGAATGCTGTATTTGCATTAGATCCTAGATTCATCAATTGTATTACTGTTTCTTGTGCTACTCAGTAAATGGAACCTAAAGTATTGCTTAATAAGTCACGTCGCTTTATTATTATTTGTTTAAAATCAAAAATGTTATGGTTGTAAATTTTTTGAAAGAAGCAAATTCAAGTGTAGTTTATTAGGTATTGCTTATGTAGTAACTTGTCGCTTTCTACAACAATTTCACCTATGCATTTGTTTAATAATTTTTGACTTCTTACTTGAGACATCTATCTACCAAGCGTTTTCAGCAATGTACACCATGATATGCTTAAACATGATCTGATTGACGGTACACTGTCTAGCACAATAATATATTTCCTTTAGATGAATATTTATATATTTCCAACCGCGGCGCTACTGGTGACGCACTATAGGAATTTCTTTTGCATCATCAGTTAAATAAAATATACTATTTCACAAGCATGATATCTATAGAAAATTTTAAATGCAAAAATATAGTTATTGCAATTGAATGGTTGTTAAAGTGTACATGTTAAATATTTTAATATATTTGATTAGTGGGATGCAAATTTGAGAAAAATTTGTCGAAAAATAGTAATTCATGGTTGAGTTTTAGTGCAGTTAAATTACTTACTACGTCAGGGTCTTTTTTTGTTATGCAAATTAATGTTTTTCGACTTTCACAACACAATATTTTTCTTGTTTATTTGAGTAACCAGAGTTCCAGTAGCGTCAGATAATGTTTTCTCATTCAACTTCATTTTAACCAATTATGTGCTAGCGATGTGCAGCGACTGATAAATGCAGTGCTTTTACTGAAAAGTTGAATGAGCATCGAAAAAGATGTAATTTGCTTGTGTAGTTTATTTTGATTTATTAAAAGTGATTCTTCATAATTTAGAACAGCACATGAAACATAAAATGAAACGGAATGAGAGACTGAATGCCTGTTCAAAGAAGATGCTTCTTTTTACTATTATTATTATTATTTCAAAATATAAATTTGTGGCTTAATATTGCAAGCACATATTATTTCATTGAGCACTGATAAAGATTCTACATTTTTGAACAAGTCAAAGAGCAGTTTGTTGGCAGTTGTTTCAGATATTCAGTAATTAGACTGAGTTTTTGATTTTGCTGAAGGTTATCAATTTTCATTTATATGGATTAAAGTGCTGTGAAAGAGTAATGGATATTTGTGGAGTTCAGAAGCTTTGGGATTTTATGTTCTGTTTATAGAATATAGTACAGCTGATATGTTTATTGATGGATTCCTAGAGTAAAATCCATCTTACATTAGAAAAAAATATGTTATTTTGAATTGGCTTTGAACATGAACATCCATAGAAAAGTCTAAGATATGTTTATTTTTTATGAAATTTGTTTCAACAGATAGTAGTGTGCGTGTTGTTTGTACACATAATCAAAACCTTTGAATATTTCCAATTTTACAAGCCTTTTCCTTACAAAAAGTGCAGCAAAATTAACTTCGAAATATCATAATTTTTAAGCTTTTTATTAGGCAGGCTAAGGTCTGTGAATTTTCTAAAAGAAATGATAAATTTCAGTGTAGCCCGCTGTTCTACACATTCCTATTCCAAAATGTAGTCTCTTGGCATTTTTGGAGCACTCAAACTAGTACCTTTTTATGAGTTCTTTTTATAATTTTGACACAAACATAGGTATTGTGCATTTTTTCAGTTTAGTTTGAATTATTAATTTAGTTTTATATATTTTGAAATAAACGTAGTTATTTGAAATAATTTGTAAGTCTCTGGATTGAAGTCACTTGCCAAAAAATTCAATAAAATTGATGTTGTAAATCTGTTGATTTACGTTTATTTATAGATTTTTATTTAAATGATTATCACAAAAATTCTTATTAAAGCTGTACAGACAATCACTGCAACATGCTATCCCATACATTCTCTCAAAAGAACATTTATCGCAGAAATTTGACTGGACATTAGTGATGATGGGTCTAATTCAACTCCCCATGATTACTGTGTCTTTGGCATAAGTTAAATCGTAGCTGTACTAGCTGAGCATCCTTCTATTGCATTATTTTATCCGTATCTGAAAGTCTCTTTGCTAGACCAACTAGCGGATTAGTCAGCACGCCGCGAGGTCATCTTGATTCATCAAATCAATTTTGCAAAGTCAAATAAATGAAGAGTCAACGAAAAAAACTCATAATAAAATTCATTGGTATATTGTAGTTGTGCGCCAGGCCCTGGAGGTGCGTGATTTTGCCTTTGTCGTTATACTGACGCACAAGTCGAGCTGTGTGTTCATCAGCATTTCCATATTTTTTCAATATTTTTGTTGGTTGACGACCGGCAACCAACTGTTCATGAAATAAGTCTCTTGCGTGCTGCGCCTTTTGCAGGTTGTCGTTCAGTTTTCAAATGATCAGATGTGCCATTTTCAATTCCGCTTTCAGCCTGCGGTAAGCAACTTCCGCGAATTTGTTGGTGTGATTGATTTTGATTGTCTCCATCTACAGCCTGTCAATACATCTCCATTGGAAACATTGGTGGGCATCTTCCGCCACCTCGATGATTTTGACGACCCACGTGGCTGTCTTCATACCAGACAAGTATATGGTTGAAGTTCGTCGTGAAGATGGCCTGCTAAGATGTCTTTGGCCTGTTCTAAACCATTTGTTGATACAAACGCCAGGGCAATTGCCATCTTGGCTTCCACAGCATACTTGCGTCATTTTTATACCTGGTGAATAAATCCAAGCTGCATAAATGTCGCCTCATCTTTTCAGCAAAATGGAACAGACACCCATGCAAGTAAACAGCCAGGAAAGCAGTTCTTATGGAACTGAATGCTGCCATTTCAAAATTACAATAAATGGTTCTTGAGTTCGCTCTGGCACCGGTTTCTTCCCAATATCGAACAGCCGGTCGTATGTGCTTCTGCTCTTGTCCGGCAGCAAAGCATACAACACTGGATGCACTCCTCCCAGTGCTTCAGCGAGTATAACATATATATTTGGCAGAATAACGGTGGCGCTGACTAGGATGTGCCATTGACATACCATCTTTTGATACTCTAAGAATCGCTAGCTTCCGCTGACTGCCAAATATGAGAATTCGCTGTGGGCTGGGACCGCTGTTAGGAAGCCAGAATCTCACAAGTTGACCATGTTGCGGCGCATATCTCGTGTACTCTTCCGGTGTTATGAGAGTTTTCACACTAATGGGAGCCGCAAGAGGTGTTCCCAGCTTATTTCTCCGTCTCCTCACCACTTCTTTCAATGATCCAAGAGACAGAAATGCTCCTTTAGCTGCTGACGACAGAAAGGTCGTACATTGATTAATGGCCTGTGCAGTCATTTCCATGGCTTGTGGGCTCGTAGCATTACTCTGGTGACTACAACTGCTGCTTCTGATGTAGCAACTGACAACTTATGATAGCGAAATTCAACCTTGCGTAGAAAGCTATCACTGACTGCATAAAGTCTAGACTTACATCATCCTTGCTTCTCACAACGTCACAACTCCTTGGCATCTGTCGCTCTATCAAACACGTAGGAATATCCTTTGAAAACAACTTTCTGGTTCCTAGCGCTGACTTGGGGTGAACTGGACAGCAGACATGTGAAGAGTATTCCCAATTTATTAATGCTACTACACTTTAAGAGTAGTTACTCACAACGTATTCTTGAAGGGCAGTACACGAAACTTGAACAAATAACAGTTTACTAACGAAGTGCTTAACGTTTATTTCGTTGAATGTATAAGTAATGTTCAAAAGAATGTCAACCAACAATTGTTTTGTTCATCAAATAAATTACGTTTTATCCAACAATTATATAAGATTTATGTATAAGATACTTTTTTGTTTATCAGAAATTGTTCTGATGAGTAGCTAAAGGTGATTTTAATACAATGGAAAAACCAACAAGTGATAAACTCCTCACAACTGCAGTTTTACGCTGAAAGTAGAAGTGGCGATTGCTGAATGTTAGCATTGAGAAACTTTTCAAATTTTAGCCTATCTGTTCTCTGAAAATCTTTCTTGTTAGATGAATGTTTCAAAAACACTGAAATTTTGTAAAGATAAAATTATTGGATTGAAAGATTTGTGTAGAGTACTCTAGTAAAATCAGAAAATTAATCAGATACTAACAATTTAATAGCTTCTCCTTGGCTTAGCTGGAAGTGGCAACTGAATAATTTGTCAGTTGTTTATTTTTCCATTATATTAAAATCGTCTTTACCAAAACATGATGTGACAGGAAAGGCGAACTGTTTTCGACAAAGGCATATGCCTAATAACATGCACAAAATTCAGTGAAATTACTAGCCAACACGTAGCCTCAGCATTGGCGTCACTTATGGATATAATAAAGTTGTTGGCGTCACAATCTAGATGTTTCACACGAATTATTCACTTCTTTGAGATTACAGCCAGAAATTTATATCAAATCGACCTAAATTAGACTCAATGAATTTGATGAATTCTGGCTGTAGCAGACATGGCTGCAATAAAACAACACTGACAGTACAGTTGATGAGAAAAGGCGATTTTGATGGCTGCCCCACCACCCACATAATTGGGCAACTTTTTATGCAGCTCTTTTTAACAGCAGTTATTACATTGCAGTGATAAGGATCTTCAGTGTATTGCTCATTGGTAGAAATTGTACAACATATTATTGAGTAGAAAGATAGCTGTGCTACTTCTATAGCAGAGCAGTTACGAGTTGCAAAATGTAAAATGGGAAAACGTAAATCTTGAAAACTGCTCAGCTATTGCTCTTGTTCTAGCATTGTGCAATGAACATTTTTAGCTGAACGTGTCTGTACTACTACCAATCTTTACAATTCACTGAATTCCCTCAGCCAGCGCCAAACGAAGCTTTTCTGCATCGAAATATCTATATAAGCTATTTCCAGACAGAAAAGAATGACTGAACCCACTTGCTGTAATGTTTGTATGCATGGTGAGTTTTCTATTAATATTGATAAGTTCAGTTGCAAACAGCATGAAAACGTTTTGTTCGTGTGAAATGCAATTAAAATTATTAAGTTTTTGATAACACGTAATTAAGATTTCAATTTTATTTAAATGAAAAAACAGCAGTATTTTGTTCTTTATTAGACTGTCATGCATAATAATACATGTACATGATAAATCTTCTGTATACTATATCCGCCACACCCCTCCTCATAAATTACATGTATCAACGTCCCTGAATAAAAAATACATAATAAAGATATAGATAAAATAATGCAAATAAAGGATGCTCAGCTAGTGAACCTACAATTTCAACCTATACCAAAGACACAGTAATTATGGTAAGTTGATCCATTTCGGTGATGAGAAGAAAAAAGGGGCAAAGGAAAGGCAAGGTGCATTATTACAACCGGCTTACACAAGAAATGCAACCACTGAAGGTAAGTGCTCAATTCTTAGTACAGCAACTGATCACCAAAAATGGTCAACACGTGGCATCAAATTGAAGTCAGTGTAAACCGTGTCTACCTCATCAGACCACCGTCAAAAAACACCTACCTGTAAAATACACGTTGGATGCTTTCATGGAAACAAAACCAGGACAAAAGCCCGGGATCACAGCCAGCAAAATTTCACATTATGACCACCGTAAACAATTGACACCAGGCAAGCATGTTACGACCGTGAAAGACGAATGATCAGCGCAACGGCTGATTCACATACGCGAAGAAAGTCATCAGTATCCCAAACAGCACTGAGCTACGTGAGCACAGATTCCCTTTAAGAAAGAGGAAATGCAGTGAATCAAGGTTCATAGTATTAGTGACCTCTAGTTAGTTAAAAGTATGATAGAACTACAATGCTTGTTCTGACATAAAATTCATATATAGATATAGAAATAAAGAGACGTTATCAACATCTTGTTCTGCCTTTTCCATCTAAGTTCAACACAACGCTAAAAAGCAACGGTTTGTTTATTACATATAAGGATACATGAGCAAGAGGTGTATGATGTAGCAGTTGCTCGAAGCTGAAATGTACTTATCTTCAGAGATGGTTTAATGCCACTTTCTAAGTAGCTGTTTTATATTATATTTTATTCACAGTTTTCTTTTCTTTTTCTTTGCATCTTCTTTGTTAACACTGATCACAAATATTTGTTTATTCTCGTTATTTCTGTTTATCATTGTTGTTACTGTCTTTTATTTACTCATGTTATTTATGCTGGATACTAAAAATAAAATCGCTGCTTTACATATTTTGCTAATTTTGCTGAGCTGTGGCTACCTTATTATATAAAATTTCATTATAATAAAATAACAAAATATAAAATGATAAAAAATTGGCATTAAAAATACTGATCTCTGAACGTGTAAAATGTAAAACAAATATTTTGAAAGAAAACCGATGTCAATAATAAAAACCTAATAAACATTGATAAAAGTAAATTTAGGAAAGCTTGGAAACAATAAATGAACATCACTAGCTCTAAAATTACATAGTCGTAAATGAGAAAATTAAAACCAATAAAATGAAAAATATTGCAGCTAATAAAAACTGGAATGTTCGAAGCTAAAATTAAATAATGAAAGCTAATGTGACTACATAATATGCGTCCAATGAAAAACCAACGTCAAAAATCAATCAAAAAATGCGGTAGAAAAGTTTTCCTGAATGGACCATGCCTTTCCAGTTATATTAGTTACATCACGATAAATTAGCTAAATTTGAATAAAACATTTAAATGCCATAAATCAGTGTTACTCAACCAGACGGGCGCGTGCCCCTATGGGGGTGGGGGCCATTAAAGGTTCCAGAGAGGGCGTGAGAAGTAGGCATTTTTAGTCTTACAAGTGTTTAAAATTCGATAGTTCATTGCTGTTGTAATGTGAAGTACTTACCAAGCTCAAGCACATATGTCATGCAGTTTCTAAGATGCCTAGTCAATAGATATCATCATGCGATGACTAATTGCTCGCATACATATCATACTAATCATTTTTATTTTGATGCTGGAACTTTTTGTTTCTCAGTAAACTTTTCCTCACAGTTTGGTCTACTTCAGGTTAAATTTTAGTCGCCTTTTCTTACTGATCATCATAGTTTTAGCTTGAAAGCTTTAGCTGAGCACAATTTATCATTTAACTTTGTACTAAAATAATATTTATCTGTAGCTTGGCTTGATGCAACCATAAAGCAACAATTCGCTTTGCGCACAGAATACATACCGCACTACTTTTTTCCTTAGAGGAGGGGCATTAATTAGCAATTCAGCTTATCTGTTATTACCTGAAGCCTTTTGACGATTGATAGCAATTTACCTTCTTTGTCAGATGTCGCAACTCGTGTGATGGCACGCGTAATATAGCGTATTTGAAATATCAAGATAATTGAAATGATAGCATGCGCAGGCAGACAAGCACATCTTCAGGCATTTATTATCTGAAGCACTAATTTGACAGTTTATCACAGTTGGTCTAAAGCACACTGTAAACTTTCTAAAGCTTAACCAGCTTCACTGATTTGAGTATACAAAAAGTACTAACTTTGCATGTCGATTGCTTAAATAATCTTTAGCTGTCATCTTTAGTGCAGATAAAGCAGACAATTCAAGAATTCAAAGAAATAAAGGACATATTTTAATATTTCATTTTTACTATATGGTATTTTTGAAACAACAAGCAAAGACTGATAAATAACGTGATTCAAAGCAAAGTTCAAACAAGGACAGCTCTTCTTCAAAGCAAAGAATGATAAATACCTATTGCAAACAGGTAGCAACAATAATCGCAAAAGATACAGTCGCACTGAATTCCTTCAGTGCAGTAGTGAAGCAATGTTCCACATAAACAAAAGGACAATGCATTAACACTCAAGTTGCAATAAAGCTGCCTTTCAAGCAATTCAATTCCAATTTTTAGTAATTATTCCAATGTATGCTTATGCATCACCAATAGAATAATGCAAGCTTGTTCACATGTTGATAAACAAAAGTCTGAACAAAAACTATTTTTATTCAAAAAATTGAACGAAATACCAAAAACAACACAAAAAACCACAAAACTAAGAAAAAACACGTTTCCACGTTGTGTGAAATTAGTTTCTCATTTGTATGTTTTCTACTTTAATTTTCAGATATTCATGAATCAGATAAGAAGAGTTAATAGAACAAATAGCTTCGATTTTCACTTTGCAACCTATTTTGTTCAGTTCGTGTAGCTAAAACAATATGATTATCATTTCTAGAACCAAAATTCTGATCTGCAATTCAACTATAACAATGAAAAATAATTCAAACCTGGCTAATAAGAAAATGATCACCGCATGCTTCAAAACGGTTTAACAATGAGTAAATTAGTTTTCGTTCTCGAACGCCCAACATCAATTTCTGCGTATCGGATAAATTTAAGCTGTAAAAATAAAGCATGCCAGATTGATTCAGTTCTATCTCTTTTTACCTTTTACCTGCTAATTTCTGAAGGATATACTCCAATCCATTTCATCCATGGCAATAGAACATTCACTCCACTTTCGTAAGAAATATTCTGCAAAAATATACTACAAATGCATTCCATATTATTTGCCAAAACAAATAATGAAGTTTAAAAATGAAAAGTGCATAATTTTCAACAAATGCATATTCTGTAGCATCAACATTGTAAATATGTGTAATTGTTTAACAAGCATATAATGAATGTAGAACAATCCTACATCATCTTAAACATTGGATAAATACAAGAAAAAATGGATATTATGCTTTCGGAAACTATTACTGAATGATTTTAACAATAACACAATTTTCAAAAATAAAGTTTTCCAGGACAATAATAAAAAAATAATGTAAAACAAGGTAATTTCATCATTCTATTACACAATCACTCTTTATGAAATAAATAATTCACTTCTTGAAAAAATCTACATTTACAGAAATTTTATCAAAAATTTAAACATAACATAAGAATACAAATAACTTTCAAAATGGCACAGCACATAAAATCAATAAAATTCATATACCATAGGGCCATATTTGTATGTGAGAAATATTTCAATTCCTATAAAAAGCATTTAAATAATTAATTCGCATTATTATTTAAAAAATTTACCACACGGGTCAGCATCCATTAACGCAAACATGGGCAATTTCAGATCTTCGTACAGTTTACGCAAAAACAACCTTGTTGGAAAATCTGGATAACCCTTTGCCTTAAAAAAAGCTTTTTCTACTAATTTAGAAATACAACTGACCAATTTACCGTAATAAGTATTGCAGATCTTAAAACACTGTTTGTTCTTTCCATTGCTAATTTTTCAAATATTGAATCTTTTTCAACAATTAAAATAAACGTTGCTGAAGAAGTGACCACTTGAAATTCATCACTACGAGTAGGAATTGTAGAAACCGAGTTACAATCGACAATTTCTGCGTTGCCCAATTGAAAAACCAAATCTCCAAGAACTAATCCTTTTGGGGAAGATAACTAAAAATGATAAATTCATTTTAATAATTAATTATTAAAAATGAATAAAATCTAACAATATTAAATTTGTATCGCGGTGTCACCAATATTTTGCAAATAGCTTTAATTGCCCTGTCCAAATCGCCTGCGCTTCGAAACAAATGACGATGTTTGTAAAACAGATTTCTACAATAACATTTGTGTTAATGACTACACGCTTAAGAAAGCTATATACCGTTTAGTAGAATGCTGCGAATTACGCAAAAGTGAGTAACTTTCAGACAGCAAGCAAAGAATAATAGGAAACATATGACAGTTGCGAGTTGTCATTTCGAGCGCATATTCTTTAACCCTACGTTAATAACGTAATTCAGAATGATATAGCAAAACAGAAAATTACCTTGGTAAATAGAGTGCAGGTCGAGGCCCTATAAAAAGCGACAAACAAAATGCAAAAATGCAGTGCTCAATTTTTCGTAAAACCTCATCTTTATCAGCTTTTGCTTGAAAACACTCCATGGACTTTCACCTGCCTTCAATAAATCAGAATGAAATATAAAACGTAACATTCATTTCCTTTTTCATTACATAACCAAATAAAGCAGCCTACTAATGAAGTAGCGCCTCTGCTATTTAAAGCAGTTATTTTTGAAATGAAAATTTTATCACGTGAAATGTAAAATGACACTAAAAATATGACAGCCTATTCAGCGTTTGGAGCAAATAATAGCAGCCACGTATTCGAATAATATATAACCACACAACAGCTCAATAATCAATATCTAATATTTCAGTAAAACAATAAAAAAAACTTCACAATCAACAAAGTAACAGTAAAAAATCAATTGTGAGCAATAAAACGTAATCAAATTAAACGTAAAAATAACACGATGGTCAAGATAAAACATAAAAATATTGAATATAAAATAAAGTTATATTTTATAAAACAAGCTCAGCTATAATGTATTTGCTGAGAAAAATAAATTATTTGAAACAGCGTACTGTAATACAGATAATAAAGATCTAATTGATTATAGTGTAATTGATTCTAATTGGCAAATATCTGAATTTGAAATCAAACATAATTATCCTTCTTTTAATGAAGAGACATCTAACATTGATTGCAAAGCGAAAACGAACAATAAAAAATATTTTACTGTAAACTTGCGCAAAGTTATGCTCGCGTCCTTTTATTTATACAGTCATTCCATTACTCAATTATTGGATTAGTTGAAAATGTGCTTTGTATGATTCGTTCATAAAATTAATGCACTTGTTACCGACTTTTCTGTTGTCGGCAGCTCGACTCTCAGGTTAATAATGGACTGTATTTGATTCGGCGGGAATTCGATTCTCCCAGCGACGTAATAAGCTTATTACGTCGGTCTACACGCTCTCAATTAGTTCGTTCTGGTAGCCTAGATAAGTTTCGCTGAACTAGTTCACAGAGAACTATTCGTCGAACGCGTCAATTCAATACAAGGGATAAGGTAAATCCTTTACTCTTGTAGTCACAAATACAATACTAAAAAACGACACGCTCGTCTCAAAAATGACAAATCTAGCACTAATCGATAACACATTGTTGCGACGACTACAACGACAATTCTAATACAGTACACTTTCGATGGTCAAGTATAAATCATTTCTTACTGTCTGTAACAGCACTGTTAACCAATAAAAGTCCGAGAAAATGAAAAGAGCAACAGTTCAGCTTAATCACAGTACAATTTCAGTTATAACCAGGTGCTAGTTTGGTGAGAATAATAAAAGCATCCGTGCTAATTATAGTAAGAAATTTTTGGTTCAAACTTGCGGGTCTCTTTTGTAGATAGACGGTATGTTTCTATTTATAACTAATGTGAACAAGCTGTGATATAGAATTCAATTTTATTTCGTCCAACTACGAAAATTGGTAATGAAATAACAGCTAAAGAACAGTTTAAACGCCTGAAAGAATAGCTTTATTCCTTGTCTTGTCCCTTCTCCCTCCTTACTCTTATTTATACGTTTTTGTTGTTGTCTTTGTTGTTGTCTTTTGTTGACAATTTTATGGCAAAAACACTACAAATCAAGTTGAACAAATTATGTTAATCATTACATTATAAAAATCTTGGTGTTTAGATAGTCCTACTATATAAAAATTAAAAATTCGTTATCAAATTCTGTTGAATTTATTTTCTTCAAATTCGTTTGCAATGCAAATTGTTGTTGTTAAATTTCTTGGTACTATAGTGCAATACAAACTCACGATTTCATGTAAATTTTTTCTGCATACAGATATTTTGGAATTGCAAATATTTTCCGTGTAAAAATGAATATTATAATTGATGATTTTAATTAATTTTATTATCGGTCTATTTGTTTTTGCTATAGCTTTGTGTATTAATAATTTTCTGGCAAAAACACTACAAATCAAGATGAACAAATTATGTTAATCATTACAATATAAAAATCTTGGTGTTTAGATAGTCCTACTATATAAAACTTAAAAATTCCTTGCCAAATTCTGTTGAATTAATTTTCCTCAAATTCGATTGCAATGCAAATTATGGTTGTTAAATTTCTAGCTACTATAGTGCAATACAAACTCACGATTTCATGTAAATTATTTCTGCATACGGATATTTTGGAATTGCAAATATTATCCGTGTAAAAATGTATATTATTATTGATGATTTTAATTAATTTTATGATCGGTCTATTTGTTTGAGCTGTAAATTTATGTTTTTATAATTTTACGGCAAAAACACTACAAACAGGTTGAACAAATTAATGTTAATCATAACATTATAAAAATCTTCGTGTTTAGATAGTCCTATTATATAAAAATTAAAAATTCATTGCCAAATTCTGTTGAATTTACTTTCTTGAAATTCGTTTGGAATGCAAATTATTGTTGTTAAATTTCTAGCTACTATAGTGCAATACAAACTCACGATTTCATGTAAATTTTTTCTGCATACATACCATGCCTTTTTTTATAATTGGGAAACAAAATTTATGCCATTGTTTACTTAAAATACTTACTATGATTTTAAATGTAGATAACCAAAAAGTTTAAACAAATAAATTAAAAAAATAAATAACAATACTTTATTGACAGCGGTTGCCAAGACGTCCGCTTGTTCACATTCTACTGCTGGTTTATATATGATTTCAGTATCACTGAAAGGCACTGCTTAAAATGACAACGACATCAATATATGACTTAAAACTCACAACATGCAACTTTATAGACAGCAACACGTACATTAATTTTTTTTCAAACATTATGACTTTTTAGTTTTAATATTTTTAATACTTTTCTTCAAATAATACATTCTCATAAATGTAACTGTGCTTTTCATGANGAGCACTGCATCTACTACCTTTGGAAAAACAAAAATTTCCTTGCCCTTGGTGTATATGTGGACGACCTGCTAATACTTTCAAACAGCGAGTCATTGAACAATGAATTGAAGACGGCGTTGTGTGAGCGTTTCAAAAAAAACCTTGGCAAGTCATTGGTGCCTAGGAATCAGAATCGTGCAAGACGTTGAAAATGGCACGCTGTCGTTTGCCCAGGAGCAGTACATCGAGGAAACGCTGCATCAATTCAGAATGTCTGACTGCAAAGGCGTGAAAACACCGTTTTACACTATCCAGGTTCTATCCAAAGTCATCATGCCCAGGAGTGATGATGAAATAAAGAAGATGCACGCCGTACCATACAGAGTAGCCGTCGGCTGCCTGGTTTATTTGAGTTAAAGTTGTCAACCAGATATTCTCTTGAGATTGTCAGTTGTTTTTCTGATAATCCTGGAAAGGCACATTGGACTGCCGTTAAGCGTATCTTCTGATACTTGAAATATATAAAAGGTGTGAAGTTGGTGTACAGGCACTCACCGTGTATTCTGATGCCGACTGGGGCAATGACAGAGATGATCGTCGATACATTTCTGGATGTTGTGCGCCACTCTGGTGCAGTGATTGCATGACCATCAATAAAGCAACGCACGGTAGCGTTATCAACAACGGAAGCTGAAAATATGGGCCTAAGCCACACTGCACAAGAAACTGCATGGCTGCGCACACTGAAATCTGAATTGGAAAAAGAGACCAGCAAACTTACACTGCTGTGCGACAATAGTGGAAGCATTAGCATCAGCACCAGTCAGTCATCGTCGGTAAGGACAAGGCACATCGACATAAGGCACCATTTTGTCAAAGAAAAAATACAAGAAGGGCGGCGTGAAGTGGGGATGTTGGAAATCACACCGTTATTCCCATACACCTAATTATCAATACACTGTACCTATGGCATGTTGTATATAGTAGTCAGTCTTTTCTTTCGCCCCTACGCTGTGTTTTACTCTCGCTCGCTTGTGCTGATTGCTTTATTAAATTGCTGCCCATTTATCGTCGAATCGCACTATTCTAACACAGTATACAAACCATATGATAAATAATTTCACATAGATTTCACAATGGTGCGTTAAAGTTGTGATGATGGATAAACAATGAAACTTGCTTTTGCACAGTAAAATAAAATTTAAAACAGAACACTTCATGCTTCTGAAACTTTATAAAACTTTTTCTTAAAAAAAAATCTATAGTAACACTAATTAAATATTGTAATATTATTGCATGTGATCATTTCCCAATGAATACTCATGTTTATGAACAGCGCATGAACATCTACCTGTTATAAGTCGCATGATGTCACCTTTAATCAGAAACAACCAACAATATCACAAAAGTAGACGTGGACCAAAATTTAATTTAAAATTTGAATTAAAAATTTCATTTGAAATCTTCATTGTTTTTATTATGTTAAGATTATGTTGTATTTTATCTTTGAGTGTACTTTGCTTTGTACGATAGTAGCTAGAAATTTAACTACAGCAATTTCCATTGCAAACAAACTTGATGAATATAAATTTAATAAAATATGGCACCGAACTTTTTAGTCTGATATAGAAGAATAATCAAAACACAAGCATTAAAATATTACAAAGATTTACATAATTTGCAGAGTTTGAATTGTAGTGTTTTAGTCATAAAATTTTTACAACATAAATTTAAAGCAATAACAAATAGACGGATAATAATAATAATTAAAATCATCAATAATATTATTCATTTTCACATGAAAAATATTTGAAATACCATAATATCCGTATGCAGAAAAAATTAACATGAAACCGTGAGGTTTTATTGTACTGTAGTAGCTAGAAATTTAACAACAATAATTTGCATAGCAAACAAATTTGAAGAAATAAATTCAATAGTATTTGAAATCGAACTGTTGATTCTGGCATAGAGGAATAACCAAAACACAAAGATTTCTATATTGTAATGATTTACATAATTTGTTGATCTTGATTTGTTGTGTTTTTGCCATAAAATTATTAAAACATAAATTTATAGCAAAACAAATTTATAGCATTTATAGCAAATTCTTTTTGTTTGTGTTTTGCTTGTTAGACAGCGGATTCATTTGAAGTGTGTTTGTTGTTTGCGGTCGTTGTTTGCGTCTTAGAGTCTACTGAGACAAAGTGCACGAAGAAACGCTGAGCAAATCATAACACTGCTGAATCCTGAAATTGTCAACACAAAACATGGAATCTGAAAAAGTGCTGTTCTGCTTAACGGATAGAACTACTCTCGATGGAAGTTTAAAATTGCAGCTGTTCTGGAAGCAAAGGACCGTCATGATGTTGTCACCGGAGAGGCAACTTGTCCACAGAAAGATGAGAGTGAGATCAAGGCTTGGAAAAAGAGGGGTGCTCTTGCCCGTAGCATCATCTTGCGATCATTGGATGATTTTCCTCACGCTTTCATCCGGTCATGCAAAACGTCAAGAGAGATGATGAACTGCATTGTCAGAATCAAGGAACAGGCAACGGTAAGCAGTAAGCTCTTGGTTTCGTCAGAATTTCACGCGTATAAATGGAAACCTGGAATGAATGTCACTTTGTTTATTGCTGGACTGAATGCTATCGTCAGCAAGATGCAGTCACTTCAAATCGAGTTAGATGATGAAATAATCATTGGGAAAGTTATACAGTGTCTTCCTTCTGATTGTGACTCTTTTCGGCAGTCTTGGAGACTTTCAGCACCGAAAACAGTCACTCTCTCACATTTGACTTCCCAGTTGCGTGCCTGTGAATCAGATCAACTTTGTCGTTCTATGCAAGCGGTGTCCATCGGAGAAGCCTTAGTTGGAAAGAGAACAACCTCAAAAGAACCCAACGAGAATTCTAAGAAGAAAAATATTGAATGTTGGAATTGTAAGAAAAAGGGGCATATTTGCAGTGAGTGCCGAAGTCAAAGGAAATTGAATTCTTCGACACTGAAAAACAGAACCAAATCACTGAATAGAACTGGATTCGTCGCACGCTCATGGTTAGATATTCGTCAGGAGCCTAATGACGGATGACTCGCTTATTCTAGAGCATTCAAGCTCATTACCAGGAACCGACAATGGTTCTCAACCTTAGAGATCATTGAACTACAAGGAGTGCGGATTGGGAACGATAAAATGATATATGCTGTTGGAATTGGAACAATAGATGTTGAAGTGTTCAATGGAAAGCAGTGGATTGCGTCTGTACTCAATGACGTTCTCTACGTTCCAGAGTTTGGGTCTAGCTGTNNTTAATCATTACAATATAAAAATCATAGTGTTTAGGTTGTCCTGCTATGTAAAAATTAAAAATTCGTTGCCAAATGCTGTAGAATTTATTTTCTTCAAATTTGTTTGGAATGCAAATTATTGTTGTCAAATTTCTAGCTACTATAGTGCAAAACAAACTCATCATTTCATGTAAATTTTTATCTGCATCCAGATATTTTAAGAGTGCAAATATTTTCCGTGTAAAAATGAATATTGTAATTGATGATTATAATAAATTTTATTATCTGTCTATTTCTTTTTGCTATAAATTTATGTTTTTATATTTTTATGGCAAAAACATTACAAACCAGGATGAACAAATTATGTTAATCAATACAATATAAAAATCTTTGAGTTTTCATAGAGCTACTTTATTAGATGCAAAATTTCGCTATCAAATTTTGTTGAATTAATTTTCCTCAAATTCGATTGCAATGCAAATTATGGTTGTTAAATTTCTAGCTACTTTAGTGCAATACGAAATTACAGTTTTATGTAAATGTTTTCTGCATACGGATATTTTAGAATTGCTAATATTTTCCGTTTGAAAATGAATGTTGTTGTTGGAAATTTTAATTCATTTTATTATCTGTGCATTTGTTTTTGCCATAAATTTGTGTATTAATAATTTTATGTCAAAAACACTACAAATCAAGATAAACAAATTATGTTTATCATTACAATATAAAAATCATGGTGTTTAGATTGTCCTGCTATTTAAAAATTAAAAACTCGTTTCGAATTCTGTTGAATTAATTTTACTCAAATTCGATTGCAATGCAAATTATGTTTGTTAAATTTCTAGGTACTTTAGTGCAATATGGAATTACAGTTTCATGTAAATGTTTGCTGCATACGGATATTTTAGAATTGCTAATATTTTCCGTGTAAAAATGAATATTATAATTGATGATTATAATTAATTTAGTTATCAGTCTATTTCTTTTTGCTATAAATTCATGTTTTTATATTTTTATGGCAAAACCTTTACAAAACAAGTTGAACAAATTATGTTTATCATTACAATATAAAAATCATGGTGTTTAGATTGTCCTGCTATGTAAAAATTAAAAATTCGTTGCCAAATGCTGTAGAATTTATTTTCTTCAAATTTGTTTGGAATGCAAATTATTGTTGTTAAATTTCTAGCTACTACAGTGCAATACAAACTCACCATTTCATGTAAATCTTTATCTGCATACAGATATTTTGGAATTGCAAATATTTTCCGTGTAAAAATGAATATTATAACTGGTGATTATAATTAATTTTATTATCGGTGTATTTGTTTTTGCTATAAATTTATCTTTATATTTTTGTGGCAAAAACATTACAAATCAGGATAAACAAATGATGTTAATCTATACAATATAAAAATCTTTGTGTTTTTATAGTCCTAACATAATAAATTGTCAGTTGATTTAACTTAATATTATAATGCTTATTGCTTAATGCTATAATTCTGCAATCACTACTATTACCATTGGTTGACAGCTGCAGTTGTGGACAATTTATCACTTAGATACATGTTAAATATGGGAAGAAAAGTAAATGAAAAGGCGCATGTGAATCTCTTACATTACAACATATTATGCAATTCGTGTTAGCATAAATAGTTACAAACAAGGATTTTAATTTTGTTATCAATCATGCTGAGGCTAACTAACTTAACAAAAAAATGTTCTTGAAATAGCACCAGAAAAATAGTTTACTTTGGTATCACAATACATTAAATATTTCCGTTTAATTTACTTCAAATTAAGTGTGATGCATGTTTTACATAAGGAAGAGAAAAGGAAAGGAGTTGGTGTCTGCATGTTTTTCACACCACCTCTATTAGGAAATTATTGAGGTAAATCCAAAAGAAATAATTCAAACAACCCTTCATTCGAACATTCGACTTTCAATAAAACCATGACTGCATGATGGAATAAAAAACATCAGCAACAGTATAATTACCTGTGTTTCAGTCAGTGTTTTCTGGCTATGCATTTTATTGAACCTGACGTCGGATAGAATTCTTGCTTCATGATCATATGAAGTATTATTTTGATTCATCTATTATCATTATTATAAATCAACATTGCAAGCACATTTTACCTTTATAGAACCCTCTGTACATTCTGCATGTAAGGAGACATAATTGCCATTAGATGTCTATGCAAATGCACATTAATAAGTATTTTACATATATCAGAAGCTTCAAGGTACAAATTTTATAAAAACACCTGAAATACGCAAAATTTAAAGAATACAGCCCATACGTGCTCCAAACGCGTTCAAAATCAATGGTTTGCATCTTCCAAATGCTTGAAGGTACAAATTTCATGCAAGTGGGCTTGAAATGCTAATCTGGAGCTAAAAATGCAATATAGTTAAATCTGCTCTATTCTGTCATTCTATACCCATGGAATGCATGAAATTCATCAACATAACCTAAAATTGCACAATTAAGAGATGACGCTTGCATGTAGATTTGATTTTCTTTGAAAGTTTCATCCAATAACAGCTCAAATTGATGAACAAATGCCGGCGGGACCCTGCTGATCATTGAAATACAAGAATCACAATTTGAATGTTTGCTCAACCCAGTGGTCAGTTTATCTTAAACATTGGAAAACAAATTTAATATACAAATACAAAATGTATTATGTTTATAATTCCATAATCGTAGTTTTTATTTAAATAAAACATAACTAGAAAAACAACAACTCTGGTGATCAGGAGCAAAAAAAAACATTGGAAAGATTGAAGATAATATTTGTTTGCAAAGATGAAGTATTTTCAGAGAATTGCAAACCAAAATCAGAAAAGCATTTCGATGCTAACAAATTAGCAGTTGCTTGTCCTAGTTTTAAATCAGACGGCAGCTGTAGACAATTTGTCACTTGTTCACATTCCCATTGTATTAAAATCACCTTTATTTACTCATCAGAACCAAACATCTGATAAACGGAAAAGCATCATATACATAAATCTCATATAATTGTCAGCTGAAACGTAATTTATCTGATAAACTCGGATAAATAAAATTAAATCATTTTGAAAGCAATGGAACGCACCAAGCAGAAAAGCAGTTCAAGCTGCATCAAAGTCACTCTGCAGTGGACACTGCGTTCTTTGATTTCAGCATTTGTGCTCCGATGGTGTGTGATTAATTTTATTCTCTTAGAGAATCAACAAAAGCCATTAATGTTACAAGGAATATCACAAGTTGATCTTCCATTGTAGATAAAGGGAGACATGAAAACCAAATTGTTGCCAAATGGCTATTTAAAATGGAAGTTAAAAGAGCTTAAATCAGGTTAAAAACTGGTCCACCACAAGAGCTTAGCAGTACGGCTGTTTTCATCGCGGGATCTGAAACTTTATTGGCATCCATGAAACTCAAACTAACCGCATATGCCGCTCATTCTTTTGACTCAAAGATATCAATCTCTTCGATGTGAACCAACATGTTAATCAGTAATCACACGAAGTCACAACATAACTATAGCATCGAATTATTTAATTCAACACTTAATCAGAGCAGTGCAGTGATATTCCCAGGCACAAAAGAAGCACATTAAGATCAGAGTGCCAGTAATTTTGCGATGGAACAATGCATCAATGGGCGGTGTTGACACATTAGACAAACTGCTATCCAGTTATAGGCCCCTCCTGAGATCTATAAAGTGGTAGTGGTAGAAATCTGTTCTCTAATGCAGTAAACGTCGCAGCTTTGCGCTTATACAGCAAATTGCATCAGGGAAGCTTCATCCCTCTGTTCAGCACCAGAGCGTGGTCACTTTCTTAAAAATGGTAGATGAGATTTTGAAAGGAGCTTGTGACGTTGTAACATTATTTTTAGTAGTGTAAGTCTGTTTGATAAGCAACAGAGCAACTTAATATGCACACCTGCAATTTTCGCTTAATCACGCGCAATTTAGTTAACACCATGGTTTGCCATTTAATATTTTATTATAAGACTACCAGTAGTTGATATGTGAGTTTAATAAAGTTGCAGCCTATGATTTCCAGCTTGGTAAAACCGCCAAAGACGATCTTCATTAGAGATGCTAAGTGAATTTAGGTAGGGGTATACGATTTTACAGAAGGGGTAATGCTCCCCCATCCTGATGCTACGGGGCTGCCTCTGTTCCATCTGGATTTCTGAAGAGAGATCACCACACAACTTGTCTGAGCAAACCTCATCTTAGCATTCACACTGAGGGCTCATCTACCAGAAACTTTGAGAACAACCCGAAGACATTTCCTTGAGTCAAGTTCCCCAGGATGATGTAGCGTCTTCAGTGGAAATTGCAGGCTACATAGTCTCAAAATTTTTGTTGATAACCCCACAATTATTTATTCTTCCTTTTGCCAAAAATTTGAACCGATAGTATACAACACAAAGTGCTACAAAATCGATATTTCATTACCGCAGTGTCATTAAATTCATCTTTTACTCAAAATTGCCATTCAAATAATGATCAACATAATCATAAAAGTGATCGAGTTGTTATGAAATTCAGAAAATACTTATTTCTTTTTACTGTTTCAGATTTGTGGAAATTTTGAAAGTGTTGTTAGTGTTGCATTTGTTCATAACTGTGACAAATGCTCATCAGCAGATGTTTCATGTGGGAAAATACTGAAGCTAATTAGAAATAAAAAATTCAAAATAGGTCAAGTGGAAATTAAAACGCTTTTATTTTAAAATTAATGCACTTTAACCAGCACAACAACCAGACTGACAGAAATTATTCTTATGGTGTCGCAATATTGGTATCTTTTGTGTGTAAATTTATTAACCACAATTAATCACCCGTTTTTACCATATTTTACATTCACCGTTTATACATTCACCATATTTCACCATATGTAATGCTTTTAAATTTCAGAAGTAGCTTTTAATTGTCGTGACAGGATTACCATGATGTAAGCGCTTTTATATGAGTTAGAGGCAAATGTGATTTGCAATGCAGGCATGTTCACTTCAATGACTCACAGTGGCCAAATAAATTATCTGTTACTTAGTGCTATCACCAAACAACATGGTAAAATACCACAAATTCTGCCAAAAGTATGATATACTGGATATCACTACTTATAGTCAGGTCTGAAATAAATGCGATTAATTTGTGACACAGGAAACTGTGAAGTATTCAAACAATTTTATGACCGTTTACCTATTATTTTCAATTACAGACTGAGGCTTTAAGTTGTACGGTTAAGAAATTAAATGATAAAACTGACTTTTCTGCATTTGTGAAAATCAAGATCCACAAATACAAGTGTAAGAAAAAATAGTAATCTGAAATGTCACCAATTAAGTAAAAACTGTATTTTCTTGACCATCATTAGCTATTATATTTTTGATCATAAATATTTTTCACTAATAGCAAAATTAATCACATTTATATAAATATTAAATATTGTATATTTATAAAAATACCATTAAAAACCTTTAATGTCTGCAGGCCATTATGTTTACTATAAATTAAATAACATTTATTGCCACGTCAGCTTAACCTAAATAAAGGTATAAATAAGAGAGACTTTAATTTTCGTTTTATTTTTCTGAAATTGCTTTTCTGTGCGCCGGTTTATGCCTTGGCAGTTTTGATCAAGCATGTGAAAAGCTANAGGTGACATCATGCGACTTATAACAGGTAGATGTTCATGCGCTGTTCATAAACATGAGTATTCATTGGGAAATGATCACATGCAATAATATTACAATATTTAATTAGTGTTACTATAGATTTTTTTTTAAGAAAAAGTTTTATAAAGTTTCAGAAGCATGAAGTGTTCTGTTTTAAATTTTATTTTACTGTGCAAAAGCAAGTTTCATTGTTTATCCATCATCACAACTTTAACGCACCATTGTGAAATCTATGTGAAATTATTTATCATATGGTTTGTATACTGTGTTAGAATAGTGCGATTCGACGATAAATGGGCAGCAATTTAATAAAGCAATCAGCACAAGCGAGCGAGAGTAAAACACAGCGTAGGGGCGAAAGAAAAGACTGACTACTATATACAACATGCCATAGGTACAGTGTATTGATAATTAGGTGTATGGGAATAACGGTGTGATTTCCAACATCCCCACTTCACGCCGCCCTTCTTGTATTTTTTCTTTGACAAAATGGTGCCTTATGTCGATGTGCCTTGTCCTTACCGACGATGACTGACTGGTGCTGATGCTAATGCTTCCACTATTGTCGCACAGCAGTGTAAGTTTGCTGGTCTCTTTTTCCAATTCAGATTTCAGTGTGCGCAGCCATGCAGTTTCTTGTGCAGTGTGGCTTAGGCCCATATTTTCAGCTTCCGTTGTTGATAACGCTACCGTGCGTTGCTTTATTGATGGTCATGCAATCACTGCACCAGAGTGGCGCACAACATCCAGAAATGTATCGACGATCATCTCTGTCATTGCCCCAGTCGGCATCAGAATACACGGTGAGTGCCTGTACACCAACTTCACACCTTTTATATATTTCAAGTATCAGAAGATACGCTTAACGGCAGTCCAATGTGCCTTTCCAGGATTATCAGAAAAACAACTGACAATCTCAAGAGAATATCTGGTTGACAACTTTAACTCAAATAAACCAGGCAGCCGACGGCTACTCTGTATGGTACGGCGTGCATCTTCTTTATTTCATCATCACTCCTGGGCATGATGACTTTGGATAGAACCTGGATAGTGTAAAACGGTGTTTTCACGCCTTTGCAGTCAGACATTCTGAATTGATGCAGCGTTTCCTCGATGTACTGCTCCTGGGCAAACGACAGCGTGCCATTTTCAACGTCTTGCACGATTCTGATTCCTAGGCACCAATGACTTGCCAAGGTTTTTTTTGAAACGCTCACACAACGCCGTCTTCAATTCATTGTTCAATGACTCGCTGTTTGAAAGTATTAGCAGGTCGTCCACATATACACCAAGGGCAAGGAAATTTTTGTTTTTCCAAAGGTAGTAGATGCAGTGCTCATTCTACAGCCTGCTTAGCCTGAAACTACGAAAGGTGCCATCCGTACCATCTTCAACTTCAACATCCTCTGAAAAAATTAATTTAATTCTCATTATCATATACTAGATATCAGAAATTTCCAAATATACTAACCAGGTAAAACTCTACCATCACCGGATGTAACATTTTCACCATTTTCCTCCCGAAATTAAAAAGGTTTTTACATAGTACAGCTTAATACTTAGCATAGTTAGCAATCACTAACACCATCTGTAGGAATTGGGTTCAAAAATGACAATCAAGTAAGGTTTCCAGTAAAGTTCTTGCCGAAATTTACAAATAATTCAGCTGAACAAGAACAACCGTTAAGAGATAGTCCTACACAGAGATTCAATAAGCCTGATTCCTATCACAACCTCTTTATTGTCTCCTGGATTACTCGAGTAATATATAAATATTTACTCAAACGTAATAGAAACAGACTAGCACGAGGTTTCAAAAGTCAAACTAAGAAAAGCTACGGGAGTAAACACAGAATAGCAGATATCAAAAGATCACAATACACAGAGTTAAGCCGAGTCCATCCTTCATCGCCCACGCACACGTTATTACTGTAAGTCTAAAAGATAATCAGGTATGTGTTTATCGTTTTATTGTTTACACCATCATATGCGCACACGACATCAAGATCGTCAATCTAAAATCATTGATTCATTAAAATAATTAACTGCTCATAACTGCTTTTTATGACAAAGTATAATTACCTTTTATGATAAAATATAATTACCGCTTTCTGATCACCAGCAGGAGAAAGGGGCAGCACAAAATCTGGATACACAATACAAGATATAAAAGATTCAAAGACAATTCGAAATAAATTTCAACTTCAAATAAATAAAAATAAAGTGACAGCAGAGCAAGAACTATTAAAAACTGAGAAAACCATACAAAATCCATTATTAAAGTTTAGTTAAACAGTAATAAACAACAGCTTCTGCTACAAATTATGCCAACACACAAAACACACTTAAATAACATTAAAACAATAGTTACCCAAAATCAAATTCGCAAGATTCTTCAAAAGTTCCATTTCAGATCACTCACCTACAGGTATCTGACAACTAATTTTTAACAAAGCAAGAACTATGAAGACTACAGTACATAAAGAAAAATCAAGGATATTTATGTGAAATGGGAACGGTTATTCACGGATTGACTAAAAGTTATTAATAAATTTAAAAAATACAAAATAAAATAAATTAAAATAAAATAAATCATGTAATAATTTATCTTTATAATATTTTTCATTCAACATTATTCTAACTCTTCATTAGAATGCAGAACAAGTCTGGCCACAGAATGTGTTAATGTTTTATCGGTGGCATGCCTCAAGCCTTAAAAATTTAGTGAATTGAAATTAACAGGACAGTACTTGAAATGTTATGCAGTTATATAAACAGTAAAAATGTATCAGTTATTCAATGAAAACCAAAAGAAATTTCAATTAGAAACTCAGTGATGAGCAAAATGACATATTCTACGTTAAAAAGTCACAAATTATATTTAAATTTTTTGTAACTGGTATAACCGCAAAATTACCGGCAAAAAAACAAGAAGAGTTTAAAAACAGATTAACCAAGTAAGTAATTTTATATAATAGCAATAATGCAAATTAAGCAATGAGCATATAATAAGCATACGATAAAATATACGGACAACAAAAGACTGCTGTAAAACGTAAAACTAAATTGACTTGGGAAGAAGATACAGATATGTTGTAAGTAAAATGCTTTGGCCAAATTAAAACCATATTGCTGGGCCTTTTCGTACTGCTTCGTCTTTTTGTACTCCAATGATGTTCCAATGCTACTGGGAAAGTATAATGTTGAAGTAATTTTTAATCTGCATCATACTGCTCAATATCATAATTAAGAAGAAGATGCAATTCTGCTTAGGAACTGTATTTTAAAATGAAAAATTTCAATATTTCAATATAAAAGAATTTATAAAAAATATTTTGTCGCATAAATATGACAAAAGTGGTAAACCGTTTTGTTATGCATTCAGCCTACAGAAACATTGACAAAAATATCATATCTAGAAATTTTAACTTAAAGTAGAACAATAACTACAAAATCCAATTACGCTGTTATTTCTTGTAAAGCTTTGTCTAAAAGAACATTCCAGAAAGAGAACATTTTAATTAATTCTACCTATTATTTTTGGCATCTGCTATAATTGAATAAAAACCATATTCGATTTACTTTCATTTACAGTTTTCCTTAACATCACTTTTGTAACTCTAAATAAAATAACATTAAAGAGCAAAAACATGAAAATTTAAGGACACGTTGCATTAAATGTCCATATAAATAGCGAGCGAAAAGGAATTTCACTCATTTTCTTAGCCTGCTTTCCTGGACGACGGTTGCCTCAATAACCGCTGATACCTTTATACCGTTTAAGCGCTGTGTAATATTTCACTGACTTGGCTAATGATATATCACTTTTTCAGCTTGCTTTGCTAGTCAACCATGAACAATCTGAAGAACATCAATGAAGAAGACTACGTTCGTTGGAATTATGATAAAGGTGTCGAGGATACGTCTTACGAAGCTGAAAATTATTTCAACATGGACGAGACATGGGCACCAAAAACGACATTATACAAAGTATGTGCGGAAAATGATTAGAGCAACAATTTAAAATTTCATAAATCAGTTGCATAATAGAATATTCACCATAAAAATGTATCAGTCATTTATAAAGTAAATAAATATCCAAATGTACATTTACACATTTTTAAAGAATCAATCATCTGAAACAGAAACAGAGGACGAAATAACAGCAAGTAGCTGTGCAGATTTAACAATTTATAGAACGAAGCGGAACCCAATTAAAGTAAGTTAACAAAAAACTTTCTTAAAATTTGCTAAATATGTTAAATATTTTTCAAATAATATTTTAAAAATTACTGTAAATTATCATGATATAATTAAATTCAATTTTTATAATACTTTAAGAGAATTAACAAATCATAAATTAATAATCAAGTAATTCTTTTAAGGAATTCTATCGGAATGTTTTGTGCAATGAAACGTTTTTTCATGGTTACCTGCCACTGCAGGATGCACGTGAAATACTGAAACATCAACCGAGCGGTCACTTCGTGGTCCACATTACAAATAAATGTGGTTTTCTGAATCCAGTTGTGCTGTTCGTCAAGCACTATGCAGAAGTTGCCCATCACGCGATGAACGTAGCGCATTGGGGGTAAGTGTGAACAATGAACAATTTAGCCTAACAATTTCACCATTTCAATTATTTCAAAGCAACATTACACAAATAGCATTATTTAAATAGATTTTAAATTCTTTTACAGATTCATTTATCATCTTCATGATCAACCACTTTCTTTGTGAAATTTACATTTTTAATTTAGAAATGCTACACAACTTACAGGTTGTTCGACTCCGTTTTACAAATCATTGCACATCATGTGGAAAGCGGAGAGTACATTGATGACAAAATAAACTTCAAGCTGATTACTCCGGCAGATTTTTGTGATTGGCAAATAAGAACTGAAAATGTATTGAGACTATTAAGAAAGATATTGGACTGGTAAATGCATTATAAAACTTCTTAGATAACACTCAGATAATAAAATAATACAACGCACCTGTTTAAGGGATGTTTTTCAAATGTATCGTTTGGATTTCACTTTGATAAAGGAAAATTCATCGAAGCTGCGTTAAAATGCCCAAAGGAAATAGCAGAGGTAGACACAGTTGAGATGATATATACAGAACATCGTATATTGCAACAGCTAGATTGCCCGTACATCATCAAGCCATTTGGTATAACAGTGTTCGCGGAGATTCCAATGATGGTAATGAAGTATGCTAACGGAGGAAGCCTTGAAAATTATCTAAAAAATCACTCAACCAACATCAAGCGTAAAATTAAGTTCTGTTTGCAAATTGCGTCTGCTTTGCAGTATTTAAAAAGGAAAGGTAGTTGAAATGTTTTCTTTTATTTATTATTCATCGCGTATTGTATTGTTACACATAATCAGCATTCTAATGTCACTTCATTAAAATTCACATTCTCGAAGAAATATTACAAAGAGTGATAATGAAATTTCAGATTACTTCACTCCGCTATCACTGAAGTTTCGAACTCTTGTGACATTCAGTTAAATATTATGTACAATTAATTTGTAGAAGAAAATATATTCTTAAGGCAGCAAGCAATAAATTATTTCATTATTAATCATTTTTGTAGATTTGATCCATCGTGACATTGCCGCAAGAAACTGCTTGGTGTTTAAAAGCAGTGATAAGATCACCGCAAAGCTGTCTGATTTCAATTTGTGCAAAGAAATATACGAAGAAGAGAAAGAATCTCCCTGCATTTCTCTGCGCTGGAGCGCTCCTGAATCGTTGGGTGAATGTATGTGGTCATTTGAATCAGATTTGTGGATGTTTGGCGTTCTGATGTGGGAACTCTTTACCAATGCACTTTATCCACATGACAAGAACAGCTTCGAAAGCACTGAAGATTTTTGGTCATATTTAATGGAAGGGAACACATTGGAAATGTTGCCAGAGATTCCAGTTGCAATTCAAACAATAATTCTTCGTCTGAACTCCATAAATCCAGCTAAGCGAGCAGAACTGGGACCCGTGGGGAATGAGTTGACTACTTTATTCAGTGAATGCTAAATGCGCCACACAATAGATTACTCATTGAAGAGTCATTTCTTCAAAACTCAAACTAATTAACTTAAAAGTAGCAATTCCTATTATTATTATTATTATTATTATTATTATTATTATTATTGTTATCATTATGCTAATTACAATTAATTTTACTGATATTATTTTATGAATTCATT
>JYDV01000194.1:0-19140 GCA_001447645.1 Trichinella pseudospiralis
CCGACTCTTCGGCTTTGCTGTGAGTCTGTGAGAAGGGCGTGCTTGAGCATCACTAATAATACAGTCCACTGCCAGTTGGCATAGTTGTGTCGCCAACAGTTTGTTTTGGTTATTTCTCGTCGATAACGATAATCAAGTTCCGGTGGACTTTATAATTAACCCGCGGTTCGACTATTTGAACCACTGAGTTTATCTTCGATGTACGGTTCCCTCTTTTGGACCAGCATCGTAAGCTCCAACGACTTTCCTATTATCTCTGATGATTCTAGTCACGTTTTCTCTGGTATTCCTTCCTGTCTTTCGAATATAAAGACCAAAAAACAGTCTCGAAAAGAACACCAACGCTTTATTCGACTAGATCAACTAACTGACTTACAAACAACTAACGAACTATATATATATGGTACATACACACACGAAAAAAACAGACTACAACAACAATTAGGTCAACTATATAGGGCTGCATCTAGACAGTAACAACTGGTCAGCCATATCGGATTGCTTCCAGACAATAACAACCATGGTCAGCTGCTATATAGGTTACTTCTTCCAAAAATATCTCGTCATACTGTCGATTATTGACGCTCAGGTTTTATCTTCAGTTGGAATCTGCAACATCCTCCTTCTATGGGACTTGGAACATGGAGGAACTCTATCTATTACTGCAGATTCCAACAGTCGCAATTTCTTCGTTGGTCGTGTAATTTCACCCTTTGCTACTTTCAACCTACTGATCTCACCACTCCATCTCTCCCGTGGAACAGTTCTGTAACAAACGTCCCATTTGTACTAGTTTATATGTGCAATTTCAGATGACGGTAACAACGGATAAGAACTACCGCATACTAGCTAATACCTGAAAATCAGCATTTTGCCCAGTAGTGAGGGTGCGCTGTGGTTATTTTTAGAGTTGGTTTTCTCTTCTACCTTTGGTAAAGTTAATCGATCTTATCGCTGCGTGACTTGGTTGTCGATGCCGTCATTTGTCTCTTTATTACTCTCTTGTTTGTTTTCTGTGCCATATTTACTCTTTAATAAACAGCTATCATATATAATACGTCTTGTTGTTGACACGTAATGTCTAGCACACGCTCAGTTACATCAGAGCGCCCTGAAGAGAATAGAAAACAGCTGGAAGAAAAGTCCGGCACGTTACAGTTCCAATAAACGTCTCATCATCCAACGACCCTTATTCACGTCGTCTTCTGCTATTAAAACGATGTCTCCCACTTTCGGTTCCGTACCGTCTCCTCGCCATTTCGATCGAGTGCAAAATGAAACTATATACTCTGATCTCCATCTTTTCCAGAAGTGGGCAATCAGCTTCTTTCTGTAACGCCAACGCTTTGTTAGATTTGGGCGTATCCATAGGGCGCATCTGACGAAGCTCTACTTATCAAAAAATGGGATGGGGTCAACGCGTTCAAATAGCTGACGCCATCTCCAACGAAGGTTAATGGGCGGGCGTTCACTTGTGCTTCAGTACTGTCGCTAACTCCTCCTCGTCGAGTGATGTTCTGCCTAATACCTTCCTTAACGCTGTCTTCACAGACAGAACCAAACGTTCCCAGTACCCGCCACACCATGGCGCTCGAGGTGTGATGTACTTCCATTCTATCCTCTTCGATGTCAACGTGGGTCTAACTCATGATACGGTAGTTGCTCTCAGATAGACCGCACTTCCGTATGCCATCTCTGATGCATCTCCATACCCATGTAACTCTACTTCTTTAATACATTCGTTTCCAGCTGGCAACCAGCATCTGGGTAGCCTTATTTCTGATATCGATGGAATTTCGGCTATCCAATCTTGCCAGTCTTTCATCATATTCTTTGGGAGAGGAGTGTCCCAATCGATTCCTTTACGTCACAGTGCTTGTAACATACGTTTGGCTTTGACCAAAAACGGTGACAGATATCCTAACGGGTCGAAAATCTTCATAATCATGCTCAACATTCCTCTCTTTGTCTTCTGTTGGTCTGGTCTTGTTACAGAGACAACTGGGAAGGTGATTATGTCTTCCTTACTGTCCCATACGATCCCTAGTGCCATTTTTGCTTTACTCTCTGACCCATCGTCTTCTTCCGGGAGCGATCGCAACACAGAAGGTTCGTTACTTGACCACTTTGTTAAGTGAAATCCTGCAGTCTCCATCAACTGTTTCAGTTCTTTCACACATTTCATCGTTTCCGTTCGATCGTCGACTGCAAACAACAGGTCATCTACATATACATTTTTTAGCATTTCTTCGGCCGCCTTGGGCCACTTGCTCTTGTTCAGTCCGGCGTGATGTGGCATCACTGCTAAGGCTAGAAAAGGAGAACTCGTCAAGCCGAAAAAAATTCTCCTGAATCGAAACGTCTGCTGCGGTGACTGGTCACCAAGTTCCTTCCATAGGAATCAGGTTACGTCCCGATCTTCCTTATGTAATCCTATTTGAAGGAATATTCGGGAGACGTCCGCTTGCACCCTGATGCGATGTCTTCGAAATCATAACAGAATTCTGACTAAATCACTCTGCAAGGATGGCCCTGACTCTAACTGTGTATTCAAGGATGTTCGCCGAAATGGGCTGAATCATCGAATACTATCCGACCTTTCGTCGAAGTCTGGTCGGTTTTAAACACCATGTGGTGTGGTAAGTACCAGGTTCTTCCTCCATTGCCATGTGCGTTCTCGACTCTTTCTATTATACCATCAGTTATGTACGCCCTCAACGTCTTAGAATACATTGCTGACTTTATGGGATCCTTCAAAAGACTAGCTTCTGTTTTCAACAAACGCTGCAACGCGTGTGCGTAGCTGTTTGGTAGATTCGGGAATCATGGCTTCCAAGGTAGCTTGACAGTATAGCGTCCGTTGTCATATTCTAAGGTCTCATCGAAAGTTTTCATGAGACGAGATGCAGAAGGGTCTTCTTTCCCCTTATCATCCGCCACACCAATAATCTCCAAGTCCCAAAATCGTCTAAGATCATCTTCGCTGTACTCATTTTCTGTCTTTACTAGAAGTGTAATGCATTTTCCACTCCCGTCGTGTGCTGGAATGTTGCCTGACAAGATCCACCCGAACGGTGAGTTAACGGCTTCGGGCAAAGCGTCTCCACCCACTATTCTCTCTTTGAATAGCAAGCGGTTATAAACATCTAAGTACATCAATTAAGTACATCAGTTTCCGTTCTTTCTCTCGGAAAAATGTCTGCCAGCTTCAGTCCGTGTAGGTGCTCCCAGTTCGCTGCTGATGGGTTCGCGTCTACCGTTGTTATTCTCGGGACGCAGAGTGCTTCGATGGGATAACTGTCTTCGCCTCCGTAGATACCCTTTAGGCAAAAGTTCACACCACGCAGCTTCTCATACTTGCTGTGCATTTCTCCTAGCCTCAACAGCGCCAATCGTTCCGTTGTACCTCTCAACCGCAACGATTCTGCCAGATCCTTCCTAATAAGTGATCGTTGGCAACCGGAATCGAAAAGGCAGATTACAAGGAACTGATTTCCATCATCTGATTGCAAGATAGCAAATGCTGTCTGCAACAGGTTCTTCTCTGACGCTGTTCTTCCCAAACAAAACTGCTCGAAACACTTTCGCCTTTCTCAATCGTCGGCTTCACAGACGACATTTCACCAGCTCTGGATTAGCGTGTTCCCCTGTCTCCATGGAGTCCCATGTCTTCCCACTAGATGGATAGTCACACCGTTTGTGTTCCGGGTGACCTCTGCGAAGACAGTGGAAACATAAGTTTTCGCTGGTCATTATTCTCCATCGATCCTGCGTCTTCTCTGCTAGAAACTTGGGACACTGACTTACTCGATGGCGTTCTCTACACATCACGCAGCTTTTGGATGATCTGGTCTCTGCATGAAGAGCGGCTACAGAGGGTAATTTCTTTCGAGGTGGACTCTTCGTTCTTATGGTGTCTAATTGTTTGCGGATATAAGTCTGAATGATCAAGTCTCTAGGACCAAAACGACTCTTCAGAATGTCGATAGCTGCCGAATAATTAGCTGCCGTAACTGCTAAACCATCGATGGCGTTTAGCGCATTCCCAGTCAAGCAGGATAGAAGATACGTAAACTTGGTGGTATCTCGAAGTTCTGACTTTCGGTGTATTTGATCTTCAAACTGTTACCAGAATGTCTCGAATTGCAGGACATCGTCAAAATTTGGAAGTTCCCACTTAGGTAAGTTGACGTGATAAGATGCCCCACTATTTGACGTTGTATGACGACGATTATCGGTCACTGAATCCTTCTCCAAGTACTCTTCAGCAATAATACGTAACTTGACTACCTCAATCTCGAAAATGTGCAAGTCGGTAATAGCGTCCGCCGGTTTCCCGGTCGGCAGGGAATTTTCATACTTCACCACTAGTTGGCATGCTTTTGTCCAAACACTGATTCAGAAGAGCTAAGAGGTTACGTACCAATGCACGTGAGTTGAGTTCATCGCGAGCTCGCATAGCCGCAATCATATTTTGAGTCTTCAGCGGATGACTTTATCGATGCCACAAGTCGTGATAAATCATACACAATATCGTCCACAAGTCGTGATAAAAATCCGGAAGTCTGTTTTTCCAATCCGATCCAATCCGATACCCTATCCTATCCGGATTCAGCTCAGAGGACCAATGTTTTGGGTCTTCCTCGTCGATAACGATAATCAAGTTCCAGTGGACTGTATAATTAACCCGCGGTTCGACTATTTGAACCACTGAGTTTATCTTCGATGTACAGTTCCCTCTTTTGGACCCGCGTCGTAAGCTCCAACGACTTACCTATTATCTCTGATGATTCCAGTCACGTTTTCTCCGGTATTCCTTCCCGTCTTTCGAATATAAAGACCAAAAGACCCAACACATAAACATATAAATAAACATAACATAAACGAACATAAACAAATAAAGACTCGAAAAGAACACAAATAAAGACTAGAAAAAACGCTTTATTAGACTAGAGATCAACTAACTGACTTACTGACAACTAACTAACTTTATATATATGGTACATACACGAGAAAAACAGACCACAACAACAATTAGGTCAACTATGTTGGGCTGCTTCTTGACAATAACAACCATGGTCAGCTATATTAGGTTACTTCTTTCTTCTAAAAATATCTCGTCATACTGTCGATTATTGACGCTCAGGTTTTATCTTCAAGTTGGAATCTGCAACATGGATGATGTAACATCAGCTTTATCGCTGTATCCTGTACACAGCAACACGACGGAAAAAGACTTTAATAGTTTAGGGGAAAAACCGCACTGGCAGCATAGCGTGATATTGAAGTGGATTGAAGAAACACGGCAGCTGAGCGGAAAAAAGCGTGCAAATCTGATGGCTAGAAAACAGAGCGTTCATTGTATTATGCTAATGGAGTTTATTTGGAGAAAACGGCGCAGGTCAGAAGCAGATCCTGCAACTTGCTCAGTGGGCTTACTGTTGTGTATGTGGTGTTGTAAAAGCCGCATCAGATCACGAAAGAGAACACGCATGATAGGCAGAAAGGCTTTAGTTGAAGGAAGTTTTGGGCACATAAGGGCACCGTGGCTGAAAGGGTTTAGAAGTGTGGGGACAAACCGCAGAGGGCCGGGCAAAATGTTGGGTTATTCGTTGATTAGAAAATAGAACCAGGGCCGTATTAAGGCGTAAATTGTTGCTTGGGGAAAGCCGCCCGTGAGTGAGTAAATTCCAAAGGATTTGTTGAGAGACGACGGCTCTATTGGAGAAAAGAAGCGCGAAAAGTCGTGAGCCATACCGCGCTGAGCGCCACAAAACTGTTTATGATTTGCTGGAGAGAACACGGTAGAGAGGACGAGAGACACGGACAGGAATGGCAGGGGGAAGAGCGCTGTTGGGAGACAATGTGTTAGGGTTGGAGTGGGGGAATTGAAGGAGTGCTCATCAGCAGATAGCAACAGCGTGGCTGAATGAAAGCGTGCAAAGTTGTTGGATAGATAACCGCAACGAACCTGAGAAAATGGGTGGAAATTTGGTGCGCAACTGAAAGCAGAGCATAAAGAAAACGTGTAACGTTGACAGGTAGAAAGTCACCTCTGTATATGCATAATGGTGGGGAGTGTTGAAAGGATAAAAACGGCTCTTGTGCAGAAAGAAAGCGTGAAAAGTCGTGGGCAATACCGGGCTGGGGGGGGGACAAAGTTGTTTGCAATTTATTGGAGCGAACACTTTACAGGGGCCGTGAAATGGGGACAAGGATGGCAGGGGGAAAGGGGCCCTTGTCATTCAATGTGAGTGGGCAGGGTGGGAGGTGTTGATTTGTAAATATGAGCACAGAAGTTAAATAAACGCGAGCAAAGCTGTTGGGGAAGAAACCACACCAGGCCTGACAAAATGTTAGAAGATTTTTGAAAAACCAGCGTTTTTGTAAAAAAGAAGCATGCAGAGTTTGTGGGAGCATACGACACAAGCCCAGGAAAAAGTGGCGTAACTGTTGTGTGGAAAACAGCAGGTATGAATAGAAAGGAGGAGAGTTTTTTGGAGAATGACTGAGATTCAGACAATTAACAGGCTCAGTTGTTGGAGTGGGAAAGTGGAAAGCACTGTGTCGTACAAGAACAGTGCACTGTTCTTGTGGGAGAAGGGCACCAGCTACTTGAATACTTTGACAGTTGTAGTGAGGAAAGAACACATGTTTTGACAAAACAAGTGCATAGATGCTGACAGAATACCCGGTAAAACAAAAGGCGTGAACAGAACATGGGAACATACAGCACAGTGCGAGAAAGAATTGGCGTAAATGATGTGGGAAAACGGTGGATACGGGGGCAAAGTCCAACCGGAGCGTACTGGGAAATAAATGTGAACCAGATAACCGCCGTGCATTATTCTTGGATGTAAAATGTTTAATGGCACACGCGCTCAAAACTCGTGCACCCATGCAGAGAGCGCGTGCAACTTTATTGCAACAGACATTCACTGGCACGAATAAAATATGTATATCTTTACTTCTTGATAAGAGCAATTTGGGGAAAACAGCAGAAAGGGTTGGAAGCTGAAGGAATGGTTTTTTTAAAAGAAATAGTTCTTAACCATACAGCAACTCTGTTTGTAGAGCAAAAACAGAGCCGTTCAGACAACATGCACTGTTGTTGATTAAGAAGAGCATCAGGCTAAACAGAACGTGTGTGGAATTGTTGGGAGAGAACAGCTGCTGGCAGGGCAAAACGCCCGAAGACATTTTAGGAAAAACCTAGCGGTGAGAACGGCGGAAAAGGAAAGAGAAATGTGGAAGGTATTTTTGGTGATAAATAATCATTTAATGAAAAATATCCGCACATGTAGGAGGGTTTTGCGGAAGAAACCGCTTGATACAAAATGTGGGCATAACTTTTGAAAAACAAGGGAACCTGACAAAACACAAAGCATGCACAGTTTTTGAAAAAGCACTGAAGTAAGTAAGACAAATAAGTGTGGAAGTTTAGAAAACGGTCAATTGCATAGTTTCAAAGAAAAAATGGTACCAGATAATATGAAAACAGAAGTCTGTTTGGAAAGAAGGCAACGCCCACAAAATATGAAAAGAATTTCTTGCAGAAAATATCATTGCATTAGACAACAGTGAAATATTGTTGTTGATCACAGAAGTGGAAGCCACAGGCCATCTTAGAAATCATGTACAGCTCTTGCGTAAAAATGGCAACGCGTCGGACAACATGCCTGCATTTTTGTGGTGAAGAAACGGCACCGGTGCTGTGAATACCCGTGCCTAGCATTTGGGATATAACAGCGTGCGGCATGACAAAACGTTCGCTGTTGGGGTAGGTAAAAGCCACAGGGCAGCCTGCATATTATGAACATTACGTATTACGAACAATCAGTTGATCAGCAAGAATGGCAACTGTCTCGCAAATCTGAACATACTTGCTGGTAAAGAAGATGGATGGCTCAAAGCGGCCTGAAAATCACCTACCATAGTTGAGGAAGAATCTAACGTGGCAAGAGAAAATGACTACACTTTTGTTGCAAGACAACGGCATCTGGCCTTGTGAAACTCGTCCACAGAAATTGGGAGAAAACCTCCTGAAATGCCAAAACGCCACTTTTAGTTGAGAAGAGTAATGATGGTCAGAATTAAATGAGAGGTGATTTCAGAGCGAAAACAGCCACAACGTAGAGAAAATGAAAGAAAGATTTCTTGCAGACAATAACTGTGCTGCTGTCAAAAATCCTACATAGTTGTTCAATGTGGAAAGAGAAACCACAGAACGGTGGCAAAATTGGTCACAGCTGGTGAGAAAGGACGACGTCAAGTCAGATGAAACGCGTGTACAGATGTAAGGGAAATGTAACAAAGAATCAGATAAAATGGGGCAGAGCTGTAGTGTGAAAAGAAATCCATAAATATAAAGATGGAAAAGACCATGTTAATGAAAACAACTGATAGAGACGGAAGTGTTGAAATTTAGCGGAGGCAACTCAGCCTTCTGAAATGAGATGAAGTTGCTGCGGAGAAAGCCGCAGTTGAGCCTTAAAACGCATATAAGAAGGCTAGAAATAGAAGGCGTGTTTCACAACTTTCAGCGCAGCTAGTGGTTAGAGAATGGGAATGAACCAAAATCAAATGGAGTAAGGTTGTTGTGGGGAACGCCCCTCTAGCGTATGCAAAATAGTAAAGAGATTTCGTGACCTGAAAGCAGCCGCGTTGCTGAATGACATTGTGCAAATTTGTTTGGTAAGTGCTGCCAAAATTTTACAAAATTGCAAGAGATAGTAATCCAGGCATTGCACCAGCAACCTGAACGGCTTCCTTCTGCTCAGGTGACGTTCTCTCTGTGAAGCAGCACAAGATCTTTGTACATTTCTTGCCTTAATCTTGGTCATAACGAACAGATACTTTCCGTGTTTTACAGATAGATAGAAATATTTTTTTGCAATGCATTTCATTCATTATGCAAGTTCTAATTTCTTACAATCTTACTCAAGATCTGTGCTTGTTGCTTCATTGACATTTTATAAAACAGGCTGCTCCTGTTCTATAGCAACAACTAAGCACGCATTTTATCTAGCCTGTGTCTTTTTCTTTCAACAGCTGTCCATGCATGTTCCATGCACATCGGTTGATGTACATCCTTTTTCCTATTCTCTTAACTTATAAAAACTGTCAAGGGTGTGATTTCCGCCAACACACTAATTTTGTTTTCAAAATGTTTCCATGCCATTTTTCCAAAAACAACTCTAGTTCTTTTCATACCCTCAATACCGTATAGTCACCGCAATTACGCACGTGTTTTAAAGGTTCTGTTTTCACACCAGAATTATGCTAGTCTATTGCAAAGTCCGCTCTCTTTCCACAATTGTGCATGACTTTTTATCAGTTGTTTCTTGTGTTTGTGCTGTGGTTCTTGTTCTTGTGTTTATCAGTTGTGTCTTCCGTGTTTCTTCATAATTGTCTAACTACTATGAAGGGATATTCTCTAGTAAAAAGTTATTTTTGTTATCAAACTCTTCTTTTAACTTCTCCAAATTGCAGCCGTTTTCCTTACAACAAGTCTGCTGATTTTTACACAGCATTGTACGCATTGTAATACAAATACCCCCCCTGTGCTATTCCTCGTGTGTTTTATTCCATGGCGTTTGTACTGTTCAACGCTATTCATGAAGCAAAACTCATCCATGTGTTTCACAATGCTCCTGCCGTTTTCTCGTCAACACAAACAGCTTTCCTTAACAGATTAATACCCGTTTTCTATGGACAACTGTGTGCATTCCACTGTTACCTTTTCCAGCCTCTGTGATTTTTCCTGGCTTTCTCTACAACTAGGCAGGACCTTTGTTTATGGTACAGTAATTCCGCAAAACAGCTTTTACTACATATTCTCCATGTCACTGCCATTTAAGATGCATTACCTTCATTAAGTTTTGTTGGATCTGGAACTGTATACTACCAAACATTTTGGTCACCATTTCTGAAACCAGGTTCTGTTTTCAACATGCAATTGTGTAGAAGTATTCTCTTGTAAAATGCCATCTTCATATAACATCTCTGCATGATTTCTATGCCGATTTGTGGCTGCCAGAATCCTTCAACATCAATTTCCCATGGGTTTTTGTTTGATGCCAAATTATTTCTCACAAGAAACCCTTGTTTATTTTCTCTCTCTCTGCTGGTTCTTCCTATAACTCATCCACCATTTTCCAAACCGCTCTGCAATGTATTACACCAACAACTATGCACTTGATTTATAAAGCTGTACGCTGTTTTCTCAGATCTACTGTGCTAGCATTTTGCCAGGACAGATGACGTTATCTACTAACAACAGTGTACGCATTTTGTCAGTCCCGGGGCAATTCCTCCTCAACAACTGAACATGATTTATGCGCTGTCCAGTGCCTTCCGCAGCAAGCATCATCTACTTTGCACGGATTGGGTATTGGGTAGAGTTATTTCCTTTCAAAAGTCCTTCTCTCATTTTTTCCACATTGCTGTGGGTTCTCCACAAAACCTCTCTACTTTACATCCTGAATGGTAAAACCATTTGCCTGCAACAATCCACGTGTTCTCTCAAACCAGGCGCCGCTTTTTCCTTACAATAGTGAAAAATTATTCCCCAAATCACTACTGATCTTCCATAGCAACTGTACACCAGCTTCTTCTTTTCCTTTGCTTTCACTATTCCCCTCCCACAAATATGCACGGATTTTGTAATTCACATGGTGAAATCAAAAAAACTGTTCTTTCATTTTCCTTAATCTTGCTGCAGTTTCTCCAGCAATATTTGCATCAATTTGTGTAGACCTCAAAGCCTAATTACACCCACAATTACGCAGGCGATTTATACGCCACGCATATACGCGAGTTATACGCAGGCGCACGCATTTTGACCCGACAGCTGTTATTATCTTGCAAATACTATGCAGGCGTTTGTCCAAGCCTGTTCCTATTTTTCAACAGCAACTGTGCACAAATTTTGCGATACAATCTGGATTCCACCTCCCACAACTTCAACTATGGACTGTTTTCTACAGGTACAAAGTTATTTATACCAAGCATATCTCCACATTGCTGTTGTTTACCCCACAAACCACTTCAGTTTCCAGCCTACTACTTTAAACTATCTGCATGAAACAATCCATGCGTTTTGTCAAGACAGGTGACGTTTCTTCTCAGCGGCTGCCGGCAATTCTTGTCCTGACAGATTTCGTTCTCTCTGATGGAGTGTGCAAAACGTTTTCATCGCTCTGTGCTATATGTCTTTCTCTACAACCACTATATACAGATTTTGCAAATTGCAGGGTTATTCCCTTTGTTTCGTTGCATTTCGTTTATTTTCTAATTTTTTCTCCCATTTGACATCCATCACCTAAACCACTTTCTGTACAGCTCTCTACTGAATTATACCAAATAACGTGCACACAACTTAAGAAACCAAGCGCTGTTTTTTAAATAATGTGCAATTCCATGTCTGTTATTGAGTAACTTTTTCCCAAAAAATACTGCTGCACCTTTCTATTGCTTTTGTTTGCCTTCTGCACGCAATGCCCCCGCTTTTGGTACTCCGTGTTACCCGCTTTTACCAGCTATTTTACTTTTGTTTGCCACAAAAAGCTTTGGTTTCGACCCAAAAACATGCACTTTTTCTGTCGTGAACACAACCGTCCTCTACATATAAAGCCATCATAAATAACAGCTACGTTTTCCTTCCTTATGCAATATTGATGCGTCGAATCAGGATTTGGAGACTGGGATGCACCATGCCATTAAGGGTTGTTAAGGGAGAACGGTAATGGCCCTGAAAAACGCTTCCACAGCTGAAGTGACGAAGCGGCACATGTTTTGACAAAACTGGTGCATAGCTGCTGATAACAACCGTATATGCTGATTGAAAACAGGAGATATGTATAAAAATACAAGTAAAAATGTTGGGGAAGAAGGGACCAGGCCGGATAACTTGTGCGCATATTTGCTTCAAAATAATGGCACCAAACTGCATTGAGGAAAAGTGCAAAAATTTTCATGAAGCTGCTTGAATGAATCTTTTAAAGGAAATTACAGTCAACCATATAACAACATTGGTTGTGATGCAAAGACAGAGCTTTATCTATAACATGCGCTGTTGTTGAAGGATAATGGCATCTGTCATGACAAATAGCCTGCACAATTATTTGTGAAAAAATAGCATCTGACAAGACAAAACAGCGGATTAGTAATTGGGAGAAAACTTCACCAGAGTAGACGAAACGCGCACACAGTTTTCAGGGGCATACGGCAGAGATATGACTAAAATGTGTTGAGGTAATGCCCGTAAACCAGCAAAAATAAAGAGAACGCACGTGAAGAGCTTTCAGGGAAATGTTGCAAGACCGTACAAAGCCATCCATTGTTGTAGTAGAGGGAGGGTGAATACAGAGTTCTCTTGAAGTATGGTACACAGATGTCGGTGCGCAGTGCCAGGAGCAACGCGTGCACAGTTGTTTACAGAAAACAGTACTGGACCTGACATAAAGTGTGCACAGTTGTGCGGAAAATTTTCTAACTCGAATAGACAGAAAGAGACCGAGAAGCTGTCGTTAGAACTGCAAGGAAAAGCAGATCAATGGAGAATTGATTTTGGTGTGAAATAGCGAAGTATCGTACAAAAACTGTACATAGTTGTTTGTCTGATGGGCTGAATAAACCATTGAGAACAAACCACGTGCATACAAGTTGAAGAACAAGGACTCTGAACAGGAAAGACGCATGCACAGTAATTACGAGAAAACAGCTCTTGACTTGTCAAACATGCTCGCCCAGTTGCTAGGAGGAAATTTTAACATGCAGTATAAACACTGGGACCGTGTTGGGAGGAAAACAGCAGCGTTGTAAGGAAAATAAAAGGAGTACATGATGCTGGAAATAACTCTGCCCCAGAACAAAAGTATGCATAGTTAGCATCAGCACGACAAGGCAGCCTGAAAATTATGCACAGTTGCTGTGAAAAAAATGGCACCCTTTTTTGACATATGTGAAAAGAGTTTCTAGTACAAACAAATTTTACAAAATATGTATTCTTAAGATTAAGAACCTTATTATGCCTATTTGGGTTAAGAGAGGCCATAGCCAAAGGAAACTTCAAAAATCATGTGCAGTTGTTGAGCAAGATGCCGGATGAAATTGCTAAAGTTTTTTTGGAAGAGATTGGTTCAGGCAATATGTTGTGTGCAGCTGTGGAAGAAAATGGTATGGGACAAAATCACACATGCGAATGTTCAAATGCACATTATAAATATGACAGGGCGCTGTGATTCTCAAGCGGAATATTGCACGCTCATTAAAAAAATATTCCTAAACTTTTGTTTATCAAACCGCCTGCAAGGGGTCCTGGCATGGAAAAACAGCAAATTATAGTGGATTATATGTGATGACTCCATCACTCTGTATACGTCAGTTTTCATCTTTCCAGAGAAATTAATAGCGGTGCTGACCTTCTTCATCACTCTGTATCTGCTAAAATTTCATTTTCAGAGCTTTTTTTTCAAGTAGAGTCATTCAGTAATAAAGAATCACCCTTTGATCTAAATCATGCAAACAGAAATGATGCTCAGCTTTTCCACTAAATTGACGAATGTTTCAGGCGGTACTTGTTCCTCTTCAGTGTCTTGAGAATTGGTTTCACTGCAAACAGCATTATTCATTTAACTTATATGTAGATTACTTTGCGCAACTGCTCTGGCTCAGGCAAAAATAATTCTGAAGGAAATGATGCATATATTATGCGAATCATATGATGCACTTCACTGGGCAGAAGTATGAATATATGACAGCTCAAGTCAGAAAATATTCAGCAAGCAGCAACGTGACTCATATTCACTTTTGAACAAAACAAGACCAAATGGTGGAAACACAAATTTTTTGAACGGTGGAACAACACAAAGATGAAACAGTGGGGGTTAACAATTAACAAACACAATGCACACACAACAAAACGGTTAATACAGTCACAACAACTTAAATACACCTTTGCCAAAAACGCAACCAAACATCTCCGGTGAAGTCATTGTAATTATTGAATTATTGTTGACACAAAGGTTCCACGCTACCATGCACCAACCGTTTTGTCCTGAACACAATGTCTTTTTTTCAAATATTGAATGCCATAACATTGCAATGCATTGCATTGCGTTCTATCAGGTTGATGAATCTCAAGCGCTATCCAACGATAAGAGAAACTGTTTGCTGTAGGTACCAGAATTACAAAGTCACTCTAACGTCATAACAAACTCTGGGACAAAGTACCGTATTGAGAAAATCAGGTGCAAGCTAAAGTTGCATTAACATACTGTATGGTCTTTTATAGGGTATTTTATTTTCCGTACTTAATAAATTTCTACCACTGTAAACCATAGTTTATTTCATCTTGTGGCATCAAAGGCAGGTTCTTTGACATGCTGCTACAGTTTTGTAGGCTCCGGAGTTGTTTCCTTTGAGGCGGATTTCATATTATTTTGTCAACAGCGCTGTGGTTTTCTACCCGAAACATTTGCACCGGTTCTTTCTGACCAGTTATCTTATCCCTGATTCTATAACCATTATTTCACAGCCGGGTTAAATAACCTCGTTAGTTTTGAACGTTTCCATATTGCTATGCTGAACATTTCCATTTATTCCACATTGCATGCCATTTTGTTAGGGCCGCTTCAGTTTTCTACAAATCAATTATACACGCTAGCTTTCTGATCATGTGCTGTATATTCATTTCCCACATCTCTACCGGGTTTTTCTGTGCAGTTACCATCTCATTTTTGACAACATTCCATGCTTTCCTTCATGGCAGGAGTTAATTACCCACCGTCAATACTGCTTTTAGCGTTGTCAAGTTAAGTGTCAATTTCATCCGGAAAAACTTTGGCTGATCTTTTCACCATTCTGTAACATTTCCTGACTAAGCACCTTTAATTTTTGCTTCGTTGGGAATTGCTTTCAAGCCAAATCTCTTTCCACATTTTTGGCTTGATTATTGCATTTTATTGGATATCACGGTAACATTTGTTACACAATGATTGTTGCACCTAACCATTAGTGTCAAATACTTTCTGCACTTTAAAACACTTTGAAACTTTAACAACCTACTTTAAAACATTTATAATTAAACAAAATTTATTTTAAAAATGTGCTTTAAAGTGAAACGTAATGTAATGTTGCACAGCAGTAGATCAATGTCACATTTAGCATTGGTCTTAGACAGCTCTCATGTACAAACTGTTCTGCAAGAAGAACGCATTTGTTTTGTTGGATGCTGTTTTTCCTAAGAAGATGTTTCTCCCTTTTTCTCTGCTGCAGTCGCTTTCAACACCCAGCAAGGAAGCACACATTATTCAGGGCTATGGGTCACCAATCAAACAACAGTGCATACTTTTTTTCCCATCCGGTGTCATTTTCCTTGAAACAACGATGCACAGAATCTGTCACGCCCCAAGTCATTCTTAACCAAAAAAGCATGCAAAATGTTTATCGCACTTGGTGGTACTTTTTTCCAAACAATGCCGCTTCTATTTGAAAGTCATTTTGTCACTTAAACCTAAAGAACTTCGTACAACTCTTGTCATTTACTGTGCCATATGCCCGCCAACAAGTCCAAAGTATAATCCACTTTTTGGCGCCAGATTCAAACAAATGTGCACGATTTTTGTACCGTTCACAACCCAGCCAGCCAGCCCGCCAACAACAATGGAGGATTTTACAGCGGATAAGTGACGTTTTGTCTAAAAAACTACGGATAATACTTTCCTTGCCATCAGCAGTTGTGCAGCAACAACTCGTAACACGTTTTGCATGGCGCCCAGCCGCTTTCCTCAGACCACTTCGCATCATTTTTGTACTGTGCGTGGACCGCCGACCTGCAGTACTACAATTATGCATCATTATTGTTCACTTCAGAATTCTCTCTCCCCGAAAAAATCTTTGTTCGTGTTTCTGTCAGATTCACAAAAGCATCTCCAAATCTCTTTGTTTGATTTCATGCAGTGCTCTTTTAGCAACTGTGCATATGTTATGTCTGGTCAGGTGCCCTGGTTTTATAAGAGTGATGCCCATGTTTTGTTCCAGCGGAAATTTTCAGCAAAGCTCTCCTACAACTATGTATGCTGTTTGCTTTATCCAAGATTATTTATCACCAAAAACAACGCCGTGGTCACTTTATTTAAACTTTGTCTACGTATCTGCTGTTCTCCCACCACATTTCCGCCACTTTAGATCCACACACTGCATTATGGTCCCATGTACTGTTCACATATTTTGTTTTCCACAGAACAACAAACTCGAAGCATCTGTGCAGCTGTTTTGTCAAAACATGTGCCGCTTTCTCACCACAACTCTCCAAGAATTTCAAGTAGCCGGTGCCGTTCTCCCAGAAGAACAGTGCACTGTTCTTGTATTGCAGAGTGCTTTCCTGTCTTGCTTTAACGACTATGCTCGGTAATTTTCTGATTTACAATTATTTTCCAAAAAACTCTACTACTTATTATTCCTTCCTACTGCTTTTTCCACAACAATTCCGTGCATTTTCTGGCCAAGTGCCGCATTCTCTCAAATAATGTGCATACTTCCTTCTGGCAAAGGTGCAAGTTTTTCAAAACCCAATCCCTTTTCAATTTGTCAGGCCTGGTGCGGTTTCCTTCCCAACAATTTTGCACGCTTCCATTCAGATTGCGTGGTATTATGTACAAATCACCACTTCCTTGCCACTGTCCACTCACATTGTATGCCAAGGGCGCCTTTCCCCCTGACATGTTTCGCCGCATTTCAATTCCCTTGTACTTTGTTCCCTCCAACAAATTGCAATCAATTTTGTCCCGCCCAACCCAGTATTGTCCATGACTTTTTACTCTTTCTGCTCCACTGCTGTTTTCTCCTTCTGAACACTCTTTACAATTCCGTAAATACAAAGGCAGCTTTCCACCTGTAAACGTTACTCGTTTTTCTTCTGTTCTGCATTCAGTACCAACTGAGCACCAAATTTTTACCCATTTCTCAAGTTATCAGCGTTTATGTCCCCAACAATCTGGCACGCTGTCACTCAGGCATGCGGCCGTTTTCAGCAGATGAACACTTCTTCCTTTCACACACATTTCCCCACCCGAACAATGACACATTGTCTGCCAAAAGCCACCTTCCTCCTGCAATTATTGCCCGCATTTCTACTCCCCTCTACCGTGTTCTCTTTAAGAAATGACAAACAATTTTGAAGTGCTCACTGCGACATTGGCATGACTTTTCACGAATCCTTTCTGCAACAGAGCCGTCTTCGCTGAAAGAATTCTTTGCAATTTTTCAACACAAAGGCGTCTTTTAAAAGCAGAATTTCACGCCAAAATACAGTCCTGGGTTCATGTTTAATGGACGAATAACCCAACATTTTGTACGGTCCGCTGCGGCTTGTCCAATCATCTCTGAACACTTTCTTTCAGACACAGTGCCCTTATATGTCCACAAATACCTCCCACTAAAGCACTTCTACTTATCATGCGTGTTTTCTTTCGCTGATCTACTGCAATCCTTTTGCCACCATGTACCAATCAATTTTGTCCCGCCCATCCCAGTATTTCCCACGACTTTTAACGCTTTCCTTCTGTCCTACAGCTGTTTTCTCCCTTCCAACACTCCCTACCATTCTGTATATACATGAGGGGCTTTCCACTTGTCAAGGTTGCTCGTTCTGTTTATGGTCTGCATTTAGTTCTGCACTAAATTTTTACGCATTTTGTGAGGTTCGACGAAGTTATGTCTCCAACAACTTGGAACGCTTTCACTCAGCCATGCTGCCGTTATTTGCAGAACACCTCTTCATCCATTCCCACACCCCCCCTAAGATGAATCGTAACACACTGTCTGCCATGAGCGCCCTTCTGCCTGCCATTCTTGCCCGCATTTCTACTCCCTTCTACCGTGCTCTCTCTAACAAATCACAAACAATTTTATCTCTCTTAGCGCGACATTGGCATGGCTTTTAACGAATTTTTTCTGCACCAGAGCCGTCCTCGGTCCAAAAATTCCTTGCAATTTGTTTACTGAAAGGCGTTTTTTCCAGGCAGGACTTCACGCCCAAATACAGACCTTGGTTCATTTTTTAATCAACGAATAACTCAACATTTCCGGTTTTGCTCCATACCTCTGAACCCTATCTTTCAGCCACAGTGCCCTATTTGCCCCCAAATTCCTCCCACTAAAGCACTTCTACTTACCATGCGTGTTTTCTTTCGTCGTTTTGAAGCGGTTTTCTTGACAGCACATACAGAACAATAAGCGCCCTGATGATGTTGCAGGCTGTGGTTTTGATCTGCGCCGTTTTCTCCAAGTAAACAGAAAGACTTGTAACTACTCGCCGGGTGGGTTTTGCTGATCTGCCTCCGCGTCAATCTTAGTTCTGATAACACCGCTGAGGAAGCTGCAGGCTGTGATTCTGACCTGCTCTGCTTCCTTTGAATAAATTCAAATATCATTATAGAATGAAGTCAGTCTTTCCTGGTCATCAGATTTCAATGCTTTTTTCTGCTGAGCTGCCGTTTTTCTTTAATCTACTTCAATATCCTGTTATTCTGCCACTGCAGAATCTTCTTCCAAACTGTTACAGGCTTTTTCCGTCCTGTTGCTGTGTAATTTCAGACAACTCCTATGAGATTTGTTCATCTAAGAGACGAGTTCTATGTAACGACTCATTAATAAAAGTATTTACTCATGTAAAACACCAAACTACAAAAGTAAGCGGTGCACAGCCTTTGAATTTCCCACGGTTCAGGTAAAACTTAAAGCCGAAGCAGGTATATGGTACAATCAATTCCTTCACGCAGTAAATTGTGAAAATTCATATTTTCAAAATGTAACAACAACAAGATAGAAGCCACAGACCTTTTTGGTAGCAGCACGTCTAAGAAACGGCAGAAAGCGTGCTCAGCTGTAGAAGGAAGATGGCAAAGGGCAATACAACAACCGTGATGAGTTGAATGTAGTAAAACGGTGTAGAGCAAGAACAGCAATGTTTTTTGAGAAAATGAAAACGTGATCGCGCTCAAAATTGCAAGAAATTCCTTGAATGAATACCACACAATGCTGGAATACACAATTGATATTCATAAAGTTGTTATATATGGATAACAACTGCGATAAGGAACCAAAATTGTGTGATTTGCGTTTACTGCAAACTAT